>VWZL01003271.1:212779-265159 GCA_013396915.1 Stercorarius parasiticus
GGGCCGGGGGCGGGGCGCGGGGCGCCGCCGCTCCACCGCCCTCCCGCACTGACGGACCCCGGGGGTCCCCGGGGGTCGGAGCCGTGGGGGGCTTCCCAGGCTGCCCCCCCACCCCCGCGGGATGTGGGTGCACACACGGGCAGTCGCGGCGACACGCGTGCAGACACGTGTGCGCCCCCCGCCGCGGGGTGCTTGCGCGCCCGCGAACACCCGTGGACACACGCTCACTGGCAGGCGCGCACAGCGAGGGGGGGCGGCAACACCGCACCCAGCCAGGTGAGCGGGGCTGGGCGTCAATCCCTCCTCACTCTTCCAGCAGGAGCCGTGTTCTGCGTAAGAAAACCAGGATTTTAATTTTACTTTCTTTGTAAGAAAACCAGGATTTTATTTTCTTTTTCTGCAGGTACAGGGTACCTTCTGCTGGGAGAAAGTAAGGGGAGTATACAGATGGGGGTGGGGAAAGTTCGACTGTGCTTCTACGCTAGTGCAGATGAAGAAAACATGTGTTGGTGCAAAGAAATGTCATATTTGATAGCTGATCAAATTGCCGCATCGAGCTCCCCGAGCCTTGCATGAGAGGAAAAGTTTCCAAAAAAAAAAAAAAGATACCGATTTATTATTTCGCCCATGTTACAGAGCAATACAATAAACAGTGGGGGTGTGAGAAGCAGGGAAACACAATAAAATGCTGGGTCACTTTAACTGGAAAAGGGAATGCAGCCAACACCCAGAGGTTTACCTCCAACTTTTTTGGAACACACTTGGAGCCCACCTAGACTTTCACAGCGGTTCAGCACCATGAACTTAAAAATGTTTCCTCCAAAATGTGAACCATGGGGTCAGAAAGAAAACAGTGAGATATGTTGTTCCCAGAAGTTATGATGCTGAGGTTGGTTGGTTTGTGTATTTGCATGACTTTATTTTGCAAGGGTGAAAAAAAAACGGTAGAGGGAAGTCTGTGCTTTAAACAAGGGCAGGGAGAAAGCATTGCATAAGCTGTAAAGACGTGATTTTGAAAATGGGTTTGGCATGCGGCTAATTCTGCTCCCAGTGGAATTAAGGGGAGTTTTACCATTGACTTAATAGGAATAAAGTAAGGCTGCTGCCCAGTGCTTTTCTAAATCCCATTCTTTAGAAGTTCGAATATGTAACAGATTAATTAGAAACAGGTTTAGAGAAGACAGTTACATGGAAATGTTGGATTGAGTCCTGCAAAACTCCCAGAAGTATACGAGCAAATACTCCTGTAAAATTTCAGGATTATACGTGAAGCTGAAGGATTGGGGGCCTGATTTTGCATCCAGTGAAATCAGTAATTTCCTTTAGTTTTTACTCTAGTTTTCTTTTAAATCCTTTTTTTTCCTCAGTTGCATTTCCCCACATTTAGATGTGAAACTATTGCTTAAACTAAACAATAAGCACTCTGATTTTGACACACATTTCCCAGAAATGTGTAATGTAGCCTGGTAGCTGTGCCAAGATAAAACTGTTTAGGATTGAAGAATTCAGCCTGCTTGGAAAAGGAGATAAGAATCTATGATGCTTTTTTTTTTATTCCTTAAAATAAAAAAAAAGCAACATTTAAGGTAGCAAATATGGAGTTTAGCTATTGAAAGACAGTTGACTAATGCAAAGGCTTCCTAAATGGTGAAATACCACTCTCAGCTTCAGTGAGCGTATTCTGTTTCAATGTCTGTGTATGTGGGTGTATAATATTTTCACAGATTGCCCTCAAAACTCATCAGTACTTATGTGATAATATTTGGGGGCAGAATTTATTGCTGGAAGAAGTGCCTTTCTTCAGTATTCTGAGGTAATTCCTTAGGTTGCCATATTTCTATAGCACTTCATGAAGGGATGCAAGAGTTGAAAATAGCATCGCATGGGGTTCTGCTCCTGTGTCTCCTCTTCCTAAACCGGAGCCCTCTGAATTCACCAGCCCCTTGCCTTCTTTTGGTGTCCTTCCAAAGTGCTAGGGGTTAAATGGGAATCCATGCCAGGGGTTTCACTGCCACCCTCATCACTATCTTTGGGACATCCTGCTCTTTCTCTGAGCAAGTGGGAAGCAACAACCGGTATTTTCTATGAGAAGAGAGAAGTTGTTAAATTCTCTAGCCTCTGTGATGAGATAATCATTCCAAGGACAACGCTCATCTAGGCTGTAACATGGGACTCCTCCTCTGAACAGGACCCTAAATTTTGTACGCAGAGCTTCCCTGTTGTTAACACCTACTGTTACAAACAGTTACCAGCCAAGTCATGTGGGAACTATTCAGTGGGACTATTGGTGCATGTAAAGTTACTGGCGTACAAAGCTGTTCACAAGACGAGGGCAATGGTGACTGAAAGAAAAAACCCCTGCCTCAACCCAACATTACAAGTCCCTTGTTTTTTTCAACAATAATTTGCTTTAGGCACAATATAGAACTGTACAAGGTATTCCAAAGAACATAAAAATACAGGGAGTATCTCAGAATAAAATACTTCAAGCGCAAGTAGTAGAACCAAGTGTTGTCAAATGAGGGACAACATGCTTGGTTTCAGCTGGCTGTGTCCAACAGGCAAAGCAGCTGTAAAGTTAAACCACATTGATAAGTGCTTAAGTAATATCAAAAAAATCCAAATAAAGCATGAACAAGTGGAGCTTGGTGTTTGCAACAATCTAGTGACAGCAGTGGAAAGCCCACATGCCTGCACCAGGGCTTGCACTGGAAGAGCCTCTTTTGATACAGCTTTGTCAGCATATCCACCTAGCGGAAACGTTGAGCTGGCTGACACTTTGGGTTTTTTTCTTTTTTTTCTTTTTTTTTTTTTTAACTAATTGAACTGCTTTACTTCCTGGATGACATCAGCTAAATGGGGGAAAAAAAAAAACCCAAAACCAGAAACAAGTCTTCAGGCAGTTGTTTTGCTGTGCTGGGTATGGCTGGGTCCAATCCAATTTGGTCGTGCCAACAGAACACTGGACTGCATCTCTCCCACGGAGGAAAATGCCTCTTCTGTGGGATCAGCTGCAGGATCAGGAATCATTTTCCAGCAATCATGCACAGGTCAGGCATTTATAGAAAGGTAGAACTGATACATGAGAGGTGGTGAGAGGGAGATTTGCATAATCAAGGGACAAGGCACTTTTCTATAATAAATGTCCTGAATGGGCAAATTTGCTGCATATTGACTGAAAGGCCTCAAAAAAAATAGCTCTACTGTTTCTTTTTCCCTTTTTTTTTTTTAATCAGCTGCACCTAATTTGTCATGGTTCTAGCCTTAGATCTTGCCTAGTGATAGGGAATGTATGGTCTAAAAGATACATGTAACAGATAAGGAGGGTATTAACAGCTGGCACATTTTTAGGCACATTCAGCTGAAGCAGAGATACTGATTGATGCATCTTTTTTGTTTGCAAGTTTGTAATAGTACCACTCCCTTACAAGGGGTTCCCAGTGTTACGTTCTGGTTAGGACTCCTGTAAAAAATTACTTGACAGCTTCCTTTTGAAATGCAGTACTTCTGCCCAGCTCTTCAGACATTTAATTTACTTTTTAAATTAATCTTTCAGAGATTTCATTTTTTTATATATATTTTTTTTTAATTGTAATTTTATTTAACAGGCTTGCCTTTGGGAATGTGATTCACAAACCCAAGTTAGACATCCAGCTCTTCATAGAGTAAGTAGCGTGACATAGACTTAGGGTTCCCAGGGCTCACAGGCTGGATTCATAACACCCAGAGTGTGTTTGGAAGGAGGCTTTGGCCATTTGAGGGCCAGATGTGTATGAAACGCTCTGTGTCTCTCCGATTTTGGTGCTTGGCTGCAATTCAGTATGTGAGGAGAGCGTGATTCACAGCGGCAAAAACTTTGCTTGATCTTCAGTGCTTTGAGAATAAGGGACCGCTTTTCTTTAAGAGCTCAGAAGAGAGAAGTATTGACGACTTATTTAAGAGTCCTGTGGTTAGAGCACTTGCTCAGGAAGTTGGACATCTGCGTTCAACACGTTTTGTAGTCTTAGGGGATTCAAATTATCCTCTTTTGCCTTGCAGTAGTATCCTGGAGAACGTGTGCATTCCCCACCACCTTTACTTTTGAAGTAGTGCTGTGACTCAGAGAGGAGTGCAGGACTCTGTGGGCAAAGAAGAGAAAAGTTTTCCATGAGGAGTGTTGCTCAACAGCCCTGAAGTGAGAACACTCCGCTCCCAGAGGAGCCTACAACCTAAGAGATAGGGCACTAATCTGAGAGGTGGGGGACGCCAGTATATTCCCTTCGCAATGAAGTGAGCATTGAAGATTGGTCTCCTATTTGAGGATGGAAAAGAGAAGAAAGAAAATTAAATTCTATGACAGCCTTTCTCAAACATTTCCTCCAGTTAAACACATGAGATGAATGTGTCTAATATCCAAACTTTGTAAACACTGCAGAAACGTAGCAGGAATATGAAGCTGTAAGCTCGCAGATCTTCTTACTCTATTCCTTCAACTTTTTTCTGGCATGGCCCATCAATGCTACAAAAGGCCTCTTTTCTACCAGTATCTTTGGAATTATCCTTCTTAACTCCTTCCATCCCCACCTGAGGGAGGGGATCATTCATTTCTCAAAATGAAGGCTCTGTAGTGCATGCAGCTTTCAGTGCTTATTGGGAGGGTTCGCTGAAAGCATCCAGCTAAGCATCTGGCTCAGGGCAGAAAAGCTCTGCCCTTTTTCTCTTCCCCAAGATTTCAGAAGGCACGGAAGATGAACTGCAAAACATGCTGCCTGAAGAAAATATTTGACTCGTTCTATAAAAACATGAAAGATTAAAAGCATTTTCTTCAACATTGCAAGAAGCTGGAGTCTAGAATTTGAACTCTCACCACTTGCAGGATCGTGTTCAGTACTAGCATGAAGCTATCATACTCAACCCCAGACAGCATCTTTGAGAATATCTCACTCAGGTTTCTCCTTGCTTTTCATCTTTTTTTTATTGCTTCTGTTACAGACTCTTTGTAGTCCCTCAGAGCAAGCAAACAAGGCCATGGTGTTATGTGTGCAAGTGAGAGGCAGGAAAATAAAGAAAAGAAAAAGAGCTACAAACTTTTGTTCCTCTTTCCAGAACAGTTTATCAATGCTTACATCTTTGAAGATAATTTTAGCTACTGAGCTAAGAAATGGAAGTTAGTGTTTATGGTATTTCACCATTTAAGATTCAGATAGACATCTCTTATAATTATTCTCATAGCAATTAAGGATGAAGTTGTTTTGAGAGTTTCCATGAAATTCCATCTGGACCTTAGGTCTTTAAGAAATTATTAAAAGTCACGTCAGGCCCTTCTGTTCTCTTCCCTTGTCCCTCAACCCTGAAGAAACTGCTGTTACGTAGAGGTTGATATGTTCTTTTACTTCCAGTCTCCCATTTCTGTACCCAGATTCACCAGCAAAGGTAGAAGGCCACCAGGTACGGCATACATTTAAGGGAGAAAGCTCAGTGGATTGTGAGTGACTGAAAACAATTTACTACTGTGCTTTTATTTAGTCTTAATTATCTCCAACAGCACTAAAGTTTCTTATGCCAGCACTATGCCTGTAGCAACTGTTTTCTCCCAGCAGCACTTTCCTGGTTGTCATAGTTGGTGTATTGCTTTTACAGGTATAAATTTAGAGAGTATTCTGACAAGATTAAATCAAGATGAGGAGGCAAAAAATTCGTGAGAGGATTCTTGGAAAAGAGACTTACTTTCTTTTGCAAGGCGGCATCATTTTCCTGAACCAGAGGGGAGAAATGTTGGCAGAGGACAAGACGTGGCCATCGGAGCTGGGTTTTGCTGCTGTTCAACAGCTGCCAGATAATGGGAATAACTGGACATCTTGGTTGCAAACCAAAGCTGGGTCTTTTAGTATATAGCCCCAAGGAAAAGTGGTTAGAGCAGAGATTACTAACGCGATAACTGTGCTAAGGAATAGAAGTACACTGTAATAGACGACTGGAAGTATCAAAAGAGATATTAAAACCAAAGGACAAGGTGAACCATTCATTTATTTCTTTATATTAGGACTGCTTGATTTGTACAAGATTTTAATTCCATATTTAATGGCTCCTTGGCTACTTCACAAAAAACAAAGCTGAAAATGTTCCCAAGTTTTTATCACCCCAACCACAGGTGATGCCATGTGAATTATGTAAATTGCCCTCGTAATGGTTGAAGTGATGTCCTTGTGCCTCTCTTCCCAATGGTTATTTCCCTAACTAGATGAGTTAATTCTGCTCAACAGCACATTTTAATAGAACAAGTACAGACGTGTACCCTGATTGGCTGAGGCATTACTCCAACTTTATTTTTGAGTCTGTTTTAAAGCTGCTTTATTTTTCTGTAGGTCTTACATGGCTTTGGGGTTATAAGCAGCAGAGGTTATGTATTTATTTATTTTCTTAGTTAATCTTTCCTATTGAAAATGTTCCACTGTTTGCTGGCTCTGTTGTCTGGAAAAAGGTGGTGCAGTGGTTCTAAATAGGACCACTACATGTTTCCCTTTCACAGACTTTTGTTCAATATTGTTGTGGCTGGTTCCATGAGTCCTTGATGGATCTTTTACCCCAAGCCACAGAATCCTTTTGGTGACAAAGAGTTAATCTTTTTTTTATTTTGCTGTCTGTGCCATGTGTGTTCTGACTCACCTTGACACGTAGTGATAATGCGTCAGATGTGTCCAGCTACCACCTGACGGGCTGTATGAATTTATGTTTGGTAAAATCACTCCCAGAGTAGTGGCTTTCAGCAGCATAATGCCAGCTGGCGTGTGTGTGCACAAAGCACACGTGTCTGCTTAGATCTTACATAGTTGTGAATTATTTGTCTTCTTTAAATGAAAACCAGGAGTTTCAGCCCCAGTTCAAATCTGATCTTTTATCCTGCTGATACTCCCTTGTTTGATTTACTGCTTGGCTTAAATGGTGCAGAAAAAATCAGAGCTAATCTGACCTTTGCTCTTGTGGTTTGGCTAAACCAGGATCTTATTGAAAACGTAAATAAGAAAAATGGCTGTGCCATTTTTTTTTTTGTCTGTATGATGATGAGTCTTGGTTTCCTCAGCTGTGAAATAAGAGTTAACTCATTTCACAGTGATATCTAATGTATGGAGTTTGCTTTGATATCCTTAGATGAAATGTTGTTTTGGGGTGCAAAGTTTTGTTTCGTTTTGTTTTCCTTAGAAATTAATTTTTTCCTAGTTTTCAGTGCTCAATTACTAATCCAAGGACTTGTGGTACATATTGACAATCTGTCCTAGGCCAGTTCTGGTTCGTTTCACTTTTTTGGCTGTCTTCCTGAAGCACAGGTCTCCTTTCTCCTCCACATATGTCCAATTGTCCCTGAGCCTTCTGCTTTATTGACAGCTGTATTGCTTCAATGTCATCTGATGCTCTGGTCCACTGCTGCAACCCTGAGCTTGCAGTGTGTAATGCTTTCCAGAATTCAAGGCACCTTTGAGTGCTTTATGTCCCTCAAAAGCACCAGGCAATATGGGAACCCAGGCTCAAGAATGACAAGAGTGAATTAGCAGCAAGCAGCTTTCTGACAGGCAGATTTATCCAAGGCTGAAAAGGGATGATAATTATTGAGTCAGAAGCAAATGTTTCTTAGGGAAGCCCTCCTGACTCAAAGAATATGCTGAAGACTGAATGTGTTTTTCACTTCTGGACTGGTATCTGTGGCACGAAGGTTTTCATGCATGAAGAGTATTGTCTTGAGAAAAGGGTTAATATTCATATGTAAATCAAACCTACAAAGTGGGGTACAAGTGGGAGACGGTCGTCTAAGCTTTTCATAGTTTCATGCCTCTTTGTATGTTTCTCTAGTTCTCTTTTATATTGTCTGTTCCTTTAATGTCCCTGCCAGCAGGATGTGAACCTGCCTTTGTCTTGAATAAACCTACAGGGCATTTGGAAAGTGATGAGTTAGTTTTTGTAACGTCAGTTAACATCAATATATTTAGATAACATATCTACTGTAAGAGGTAATATCTGGTGTTTTCTCAAGTTAACCAGTAACTGTCTATATTTGAAAAATATTCATGGTCTGTTCTTTATTTCTGGCTCATCATCGCCATCAGCTATTTTGCTTCAATTAAAAAAATGCGGTGTGTCTTTCCTCTTATGTATTTGAATTAACAGATGAGAGACAGCAAAATAAGTTAATTGTTAACGTATGTACATGAACACAGAGGACAAATTCCAAACAGAGCAGAATGAGGCACCTGGGTAAGGTTGTCATGCTCCTAGAATCACCCATTAAATATAGATTTACCTTGTTATTCCACCTTTTCCCCCAAAGGTTAATGCAGAGGCAGTTTCTTTTTATGGGCATACAGCTTATTGTCTGATCTATATTAGGAAGACATTGATTTGCAAACTGCTCTGGAACAGATCTTTAAAGTTAGGATTATTTTTTTCTTTTTTTCAGGAAGGAGTGTTTCCTGATAGACGACAAAGTTCACCATGTAGTATTTAAGCAGCTACAAGTAATTTATTCTTCTCTCTAGTTGGAGTGGAAGAAAGAATAAATCCATCCTACCTAGCAGGCAGGGAGAAGTCATGTTTCTCTAATGGTTTGGGCTGGCATGACCTATCCTGTCCCTTCTGCCAGAGCTGGAATATACTGCTTTTGAAAAAAAAGATGGGGTTATCTTTAAAGATTTTTATCAGAAGTGGTTTGGTGTCATGCTGTCTTTTACTACAACCTCACCATCTCTCTTCAAACAAAGATTTTCTATCTTGTGTTGCCTCATGTTTACTCCTCTGTTTTAGTTCATGGTGACAATTTGATAGTGCAGAATTCTGGTGGCCAGAAAAATTAATAGTCAATTGTTTGCCTGAGAATGTTAGTGGAAAACTGTTTATACAACACTGCGACCATTTATAAAACACCCTATTTGCCAAAGTTGTACCAGAATGTTTGAAAAAATTGCAAAGAGCTCTGAATATAGTGGAAAGAAACTTGAGAAGTAACTTTCTGACCAATGGTGTGCTGCTTTGTTTGGTCTCTCAAAAGGATTGTTGCGCTGTGGAAGGCTGGAGCTGACTCATGAAGTTCAACAAGACCAAGTGCAAGGTCCTCCATCTGGCTTGGGGCACTCCCAAGCACCGATATAGGCTGGGCAGTGACTGGCTTGAGAGCAGCCCTGAAGAAAAGGACTTGGGGGTGCTGGTAGACGAGAGGCTCAACATGAGCCCTCAGTGTGCACTAGCAGACCAGAAAGCCAATCGTATCCTGGGCCGCATCAGGAGAAGCGTGGCCAGCAGGTCGAGGGAGGTGATTCTCCCCCTCTACTCCACTCTCATTGAGACCCCACCTCAAGTACTGTGTCCAATTCTGGAGCCCCTACTACAAGAAAGATATGGACGTGCTGGAACTTGTCCAGAGAAGGGCCACGAGGATGATCAGAGGGCTGGAGCACCTCTCCTATGAGGACAAACTGAGAGAGTTGGGGTTGTTCAGTCTGGAGAAAAGAAGGCTGCAAGGAGACCTTATAGTGGCCTACCAGTATCTTAAGGGGGCCTACAAGAAAGCTGGTGAAGGACTTTTTAGGATGTCGGGTAATGGTAGGACTAGAGGGAATGGATTAAGACTAGAGATGGGACGATTCAGACTGGACGTTAGGAAGAAGTTCTTCACCATGAGGGTGGTGAGACACTGGAACACGTTGCCCAGAGAGGTGGTGGAAGCCCCATCCCTGGAATTTTTTAAGGCCAGGCTGGATGGGGCTCTGAGCAACCTGATCTAGTGGGAGGTGTCCCTGCCCATGGCAGGGAGGTTGGAGCTAGCTGATCTTTAAGGTCCCTTCCAACCCTAACAATTCTAGGATCCTATGATTCTATGACTTGTCCTCTCACCGGTCCTGTCCTATTAACAGTCCTGCTGGGGCTGTAGAGAGGCCTCCACAAGGCATGTGAGGGACCACACCTTTACCACCAAGGTCTTTTTGCACCTCTGACTGTTCACTCCATCACTGATGGGTTTGTGCCACGTGCGGCCATCCTGTGGTCTTGTAAAAAGGCTTCATTTAAGCCATTGCCCATCAGCATCTCATTGCAAAAGTTGGAGATTAGGAACATGGGCTGGTGCCAGACTTTCAGGCTACAGACTTGCCTACAGTGTGCCCCTATATCCAATTGTCCTGAAGGACCAACCAACTGTCACTCTCCCATCTTTTTGTAGCCTGCATAGAAGACGTCCCCACCCCAGCCTGAAGCTGACCCCATTGGCATGTCCTGTAAGGATCATTGGTCCAGTAGTTCTCTTCCATGAGGGAAAACCAGAGGCCTGACCCGGAATAATTCAAGACTGACAACACAAATACTGATGATTTGCCCATGGAATATGGACCGTATTGTACACAGACTGCTGGAAGGATGATGGTAAAGAGCAGTTCTTAGGTTTGTGTGTGCATGGATGGAAAAGTAGAGAACAGAAAGCAGGCATTTGGGAACAAAAGTCTGTCTCTGAAGCACTGTGTCAGGAAACCAGATATTGTCACAAGACATTATTTGTTGCCAGCTAGAGTCATAACGCATGGGTATTGTCCAGGACAAGATATCTTTATAGTTGTCTCTTGCACTAGCCAGAGGCAAAAGGAGACCTTAAAACAGCTATCTCTCACCTCCTCTACACACCAGCATTTCTTAGTCTTACTGACCTGCGATCACCCAGATGTTAGCCAGGATGGTGCACAGCGACCAGGGAAAATACAGACAAGGTGCAAGTCTTTTAAAATTATGCTTGAGTTCTTTCTTAGAGCCGGTTTTGTTACCATTACAGCTGTTAGATACTGCCTAATTCCGTCCTATTTTAGTCAATTGGATTACTTACTGTGATGTGGAAATAATCTGTGTAATGGAGTGTCAGTCGTGTGCTCTGAAACCGCGACCAGCAAATTCTACTTAGGAGCAGTGCTGTTCCCTGCAACTGAATCTGTTCATAAGCATGGCTTGGAGATTAAGCCACCAGGCCAGCAGGGTTGCTGCCATGCTCGTCTGTGAAGCGGCTTGTGAATGGTTAATGCAGTCAACTAAATACTAAGATGAATGCCTAAATACGTAAGTAAAGCAGACATAATATTAAGAACTAGGAAATCTGAATGGGTTGCTTTAGTTTAACACATTAACCTAAAATGAGTTACTCTACTGTCCTTCCCAAAACAGGATGGGTGGATATGGAAAGTGGATCCATAAATAGAAGTCGCTGAGTTGCGTCCTGTGTCAGGCCTGTCTAGTGCTCCTTATCCTTCGCTTTCCTTCAATTTTTAGCTGTGGAGATTTGATCGGAGCTGCCTGTCATTGAGATGGAGAACTAGACGGAGTACCAAAGAGAGTCTAAGCATTTGGGAATAAGGAAGTAACTAGCTTTAAAATTAAAAAATACCTGCCAGATATTTTTATAACAGTAATAAAATAATATATGAATAATCTTTTAAAAATTACAGAGGTAAATTTCACTTGAAGAGCAATTACTAACCCAGTCGTATGATATTTCCAATGTTTACCACTCCATTGCCAGTGTTTTTTTCCTTTGCTGTAGGTTAGATGGAAACCAGTGAAAGACTCATGAGGTGGCAACTGGCCAGTACTAAAATTTCTGTCTCATACTATCTGTACAAACCTGATAGAGACAATATGTCCTGCCTAAATGTTTCCCACAGGAACAAAACAAAAGTAGTAGGAAAGAACATAGTTCCCTGACTGAGCTATTGGCTCAGCAAGGTATTGCTAAAGAGACTTGAATGAGATTTGGTTCAGCTTAGGCTTTTTCTTAAAACAGCCTTGTAGGATTAAATAAGCAAGCCTTGCATAACCAGAAGTACACCAGATTGCCTTATCTCCAAGTAGGGTACTGGCCCCTCAACAAGTGTCCTTTTTACTCGCTTTTTCCCTTTCTCCTCCCACATGTCCAAAAAGCAGTAAACTGCAAAAATGGATTTTCGTTTGGTTTTGTTTGCTTTTAATGAAAAAAATGAATAAAGGATTTAAGTAAATTATCTCATACTATATAGAAATCTATTAGTTATAACTCGTCACTAAAAACTATGCTGTGGACATTATTCCAAGGCATAAAACTGCAATGAATGGACAAGCACATATGCTTGGGTTGTTTTTTTTAAGTGAGGAACTCAGATGCTTACAAACATAAATATAATCCTGCAATCAGTTATACTCTGGTTGATTGTAGTCATCAAAAGGGATCATGAGGTCAGACTGTAGTGCTCTGTAGACTGATAAAATGTGTCTTGGTTTCACTCAGTCTCAAGTACTGAGTCACAGGGGTCTGGCTCTATTTAGGCCTCGGTGAAGATGAATTTTTGGGACGTGGTACAATACAGGACTGAAATAATGTTGATAAGTGAAGAAACACATCAAGAAGAGGAAAATTTATGCTTGACCCTTTTTTGAGTGGTTGTTAACCAAGCCCTGATCTGTGATCCCACTAAATCTCCAGGTATATGCCCAGGTATGGGTAGTCAGGAACACTGCTCCCTCCTTTCTTTTACCTCACCCTAATTATTGTCCTTGTTAGACTAAAATACACTAAAAGGCTACTGAGAAACTTCAGTCAATGTGGGATGTGGTCGAATCTAGGTATCAGAAAGTATTCTACCATACTTCATGCTCTAAAATAGCTTCTAGCTATTTTTAGATGAAATTTAAACTATTGGTATAGAACCTTGATTCCGTAAATGGTCTGGGTCTTCGTATCTTAGAAAAATCTCTTTCCAAAGGGGATATTACTAGTTTTTAATATAGAGATTAAAATCAGTGGGTGCTTCTTTTCATCTGTTGTTGTTTGTTGTTCTTCTTGCCTACAATTTAGGAGGTCAAGACACTAAATAGTCCAGTAAATATATGTTAAAAATATTTTGTCAAAATAATTTGTTATTAATAAACATTACCCCCCAAAAAAAAGCCTAGATAGCAAGATAAATTGCAGGTAGTCAAGCTTTCTCTTTCCTTTTCTGGCTGCTTATAAACAAAGACAATTAAAGTAATGGGAAAGGATGCACTCTGTAGGAAGGCTACCCTTAGTCTAGTAAGGGCCATTTCCATGGACTCCTCTGTAGTCAGTGGAGAAAGATAAGCCCTTTAAGTACAGCTGCTTTGGGGTTTTGTTCTGAATCTCTTCTGGAAGAGCTGATCTTTCTCCATCAGCAACAGAGAAAACTCCTAGAGCTTATAGAGTAATGCCTGTGATCATTGCCCAGGAGCTGCAGACAAGCACCAGTGGTTTCTTCCAGAGGTGTAGGAAAGCTCTGGAGATTTTGTTTTCTGAATCAGATGGGGAAGCAGGCAAGTGAATGAGCTGGTATATAATATCAAGAGAAAAGACCACTCTTGCCTGACAGCAGTATGTGCTGGTAGCTCTGTATCCTTGTTCATAAAGCATGAACTATTAGTGAAAACAAGCTTTTCTCCCTTACAACCCTCTCACAAGCACTGAGTAAAACGTTAGGACTTGGATGCAGTTTCCAGTCACTGCATTAATGAAAAACAACTGAATTGTACTCTGACAGGTTCCTGCTACGGATCTGGTTCAAAAGCTGTGGTGAGATGCACCGAACTGCTGTTCATTATCACTGTTTTTGACTGTAATGCTGATAGGTGATCTTTTTCTTCCCCCCAAGGATAGACAGGTATCCCTCATTGGGGATGCATCCTATAGTCCTGACCGTCCTTTGCCTTTCACCTTTGCAAGGATTTTTTACCCTGTGAAGAGGTAATAGAGTATCTGTGGGCTGGTCTGGCAGTGCCTGTGCACTCTGAAATGTTCACGCTTCGTACTGAAAGCCTGTGCAGTTAAGCTTTTTTAAAACTGATCTAAGAAAGAACAAAGTCAGCCCCCCAATACCTTGCATGTTTTCCTTTCCCCTCGAGCGACTGCTTTTTGTATTACCCTCACAAAATGATTTCTCTCTTATAAAAGCCATCTCCATGTAAAGCCTCTCCAGTGTAGTGACTCAGGCAAACAGAGGCATCGTACGTGGGGAAGCTCCTTCCTTACGGATCACTGTGAAGAAAGCAATAAAACAGAACTTCCTAGCTTACTCGAATATAATATTGTTGTAGTTTTCACTTTAGTGTGGGGAAAAATAGTGATTTGTTGAGGCTGGTCTTAATGCAAGTGTCTTTTCCTTCAAATCAGTGCATTCGCAATCAAAGGACTCCCTCTGTCCTTGGGCTTCATTTAAGGCTACTTTTAAACACACACTTTTTGCTTATTCAGGAAGCTGTCATTAAACAGCAATAAGCTTTTATTACTGAATTTAGCTGGGTTTGAATGGGTCACCTAGAGATTAAAATTTCAGACTCTGTTACTAATTAACGGAGTCATTTGAATCCCTGATGGATTTATTATTTAGTACTTGGACTTAGATATTTTCTTCTTTCATTTCACAAAGGTGATTTTCACAAGTCTTTTGTGAAAGCTACTGTTTATTGCAGAGCACGTTTAGTATGCTTATTCATCACTTTGCCATGGTAAGTGCCAGTCTTCTTGGCCCTGATTCCTGCAAACCTTCAGTCAGGTTCTTCTTTTTAAACACAGGGTTAAGTATGTTCCTAAAGGCTGTACTGAGGCAGGAATTTATCAGGCTAAGCTCTGCCTCCCGAGTTTTTCCCTGGGGAAGGGCTATATGCTGGTTTTGCACTGGATGTGAAAAGGTAGAATAGATAATAGTAAAATATGTCTTTGCTTATTTGTGATTATGACAACTTTGTATGAAACACAAAGTGTAATTTTCAGTTGAAGAAATTAGTTTTCTAGCACATGAGATACTCAAACGGCAGGGAACTGCTAGTTGTGAGAATATCTGACAGTGTTTCATTGGAAACCAGTGAAAAACTAAAGGGGTTTAGGCTGAAAATTGGATTTATAAGTAAATAACCCCACCTACAGTATAATAAGTGAGCTGAGGCATCTGAATGTCAGTGGTCTAAGTAATTAGAAAACGCTATTTGGTGGTTAAAAGTAGATTACTACAATTATGCAAGTTCTTCTTCTGTATATCAAGAGTGACTGAAAGAACTGGACACCTAAATCTCTGAGGACTGAATTGTAATCCCATGTAAACATTTCCTTGACAAAGTTCAGCACAATTGCACTCTTTAACAAAATCTTTATTTTACAGTGTAAAACTTTTTTTTTTATGTTATAATGCATGCAGTGTTTGTGAAGCAATGTATTTAAAAACACAATGTAAAAATAAGGCTTTTAAAACTCATAAATTCTTTAGGAATGTAGGTTGGGCCTTGTGTGAAGTTTCCAGGTAGTATATTAATGAAAAGTAACTTAATTTCATTCTGGCATGTTCTAACCAGAAGACAGCTTTGCAGAGCTGATTCTGCAGCTGAGGTGATGCACCGGGAACAAAACCTAAGCACAGTTTCAGTGACAGTTTTTAAATTTGTTACTCGTTGGTCAGTCTGGTTTTTCTCTTGCCTTATAGGTTTGTGGGAAGAAAACGGACGTTTTTAGGAAGGCTTTTGACGGGTGTTTTACTTTAAGACTCCAACAGCTCAGTCTTCGGATTGTTTTAATTTACTGTTTGTTACATTACCGTTCTGAATGAATTATAAGGGTCTTGTTATCAAAGTATTCTGTAAGCCCTGGGTCACAGCTTCCAGCTAAGAAAAGTAGATCTTTTACAGTTTACACATCTGCAATTGCAGGGAACAGATTTTTCACTGTCAGGCTTAATGTAGCCTGAACAATATCACAGTCTCACAGAGGTTAAAGAAACCTTTACCTAATAAATTATTGTTTATTTTGCCTTGCTATTCTAAAGAACTGTGAAAAGTGGAAGGAGGAAGCCCATGTACCACCCAGCAGCTTTTCCCAGCTGATTGATTCAGGTGTGAGCTGCAGCGACATGATACCCGTGCATACACTTCACCCCCCTTTTCTGGTTTAGTTTCCAAGGAAATCACAGGTGTAACATATCTGCATTATTAGGGAAAGAGGATCATGGAGCACAGAGCAAAGATCGCTGCTGTGCTGTACAGGTAGAGCTAGGACGCATCGTTTTTTCATTAAGGTACGTAATTTACATATACAAATAAAGATCTGGGAGAAAATAAACTGACACAAACAGAAGCAGAAAATTTAGGCACCCTTTATAGCAGAGGGGCTTATACAGCCCAAGTAAATAGGATTCATGGATGGTAAGGAGCAAGGTCTAAGTTTGGGGGATTTTTTGTTCAACTGTATCATGTTCTGTGTTTCTGCTTTCCAGGAGGGAGTGCACAGAGGCAACTGCACGTGTTTGATGCAACACCAGCCAAGAAGCATCAGCACTACCAAAACTATTATCCGTATCTTTCACTACGTATATATCGGTATATAGAGAAATAGAGTTTAAATACAACCTTGCAGTAAACAGAAGTCCTGTCTGAACCAAGTAATTTTTATTTAGAATTTTGGAGTGGACTCCTGAGAGTTGTTTAGCTGTTCTGTGACCATGTAATTAGAAGCAGAGCATTGTTTAGGGTAAATAAGTCTGTCTTCATGAATAACTTATATTCTACAAGAGCTGACTTAGTGTCAGCATATAGAGAATAGCCAGAAAATAAAGTGATGTATGCCTCATTTGCACAGTTTAAAATCAGCAGGCATTCATTTTTTTCACATGGGTTCCTTAGCCAGAAAAAATATATTTGTCCAGATGGCTGAAAAAGAGATACTTCAAAGAAGCAGAGCATAAAGGAAACAAGATGGCACCGGAAGTGAAATGAGAAGACACTTGCTGACCTAGAAGCTGTAGAGAGGAATTTTCTGCCTTTCACACAGAGGACATAGAAGTCTGTGTTGTTATATTTCTAGAAAAGGAATAAGCAAAAGTGTTTCTCTGAATGTCTCATGAGAGTTCATCTTTTTATTAGTTAATGTCTTTTATCCGAGATCACAATTCCAGTCCCAACTGCTGATTTTTTTTGCCTATGTTTCATGGATTTTGTTTACTGCATTGACACCGTACAAACCCCCCAGTAGTAGCACAACTCCCCTCAAGTCAGAAAATACTGATTTATGAAAAAAACCCCACAGTCCTTGTTTCCCTAACTTGTTTTGAATACATTTTTATTTTTATGATAGTAAAATCTGTTGCCAGATTAATTTTTCAACCTTTCTAATCTGCCATAAATTTAAAGGTAAAAATTCTAGAGAGCAATGGGACATGGCAGAATGATTTTATAGCTTTTTTGGAAGGAAACAGAAATTGTAATATATACCACTTATTAACAAACTTGAGTGAGATTATAGAATGCCCTCTGGATTTTCAATCTACATCTTAACCCAAACATTGGAGCGACCTGAGAGAGGTTTTCATTCAGAGCAGCTTTCCTTCATGTTAGGTTGTCTCCAGTTCATGAAGGGACACGATCTGAAGGGCCTTGTAGGTGCTACGCGCATAACCAGTATGGGCATGTTCCATAAAGTCATGTTCCTTTCTCCTGAGTCTCAAGGTTTTGATATAAGAAGGTCTTAATACTTGAGACTATCAAGCAATTATGTTTTATTTTTGCAGGTTGAAGGGACACACGCTATGGCTTTTTTGCTGTAAAAAACCTCATATGCTTTTAGCTTTATGACATAACTTTGCTTTCCAATAAATGCTGTATTTCCAGCAGCGCCATCGGGAAGAACAGAATCCCCTTTCCTAAATGAAGTTAGAATGATTTTTTTCTTATAGTCACAGATTAGAAAATAAGGCAGAAGGCCACGTCTTTATTCCTGTCTGCCCACAGGTCAGCAACAGTGTGTGAGTGAACACATTTGTCAGTGCACTGCGGCATAGCTACCCCATCGTATTGGCCACTTATCCCGTATATGACTCCAGGATAGACAGCACAGAGCATCCCGTGGTTCGCCCTACGGCATCTCAGTGCCTGCAAGCAGTGCTGTGTGTTGGTCTGCGTGCTTGCAGGCAGCGGGAGGAAACGAGAAGGTGCGACAGGGACAGGTTCCCTTTGCCCAAGTGACCAGAGGCAGGCAAAGCAATATGTCTTTGGCTTCTGCAGCCTCCTCCTCCAGTCAAAAGGCTGGTGCAGAAGTTGGCTACAGACCACCTGATTTCCATTGCCAGGATGGCATTCCCCTTCTTCTCTCACCCCAGCAGCGAAGCAGGACCGGGGCTGTGAAAAGCAGCTCTTTTCTGTTTGTGTAAAAGGAATTTTTCTGCATCTTTAGAAGATAGCTGGGTTAGTGACAGGGTAAAAAATACCAAATTACAAGGATATCACAGGGAGACTAGTCTTATAAAGAAATTGCAGAGATCACCTATAATTTTTACTGAGCAAAACACATGCTATTTTATCATTTTCCAGTAATGGATCAAACTAATCTCAGTTTCTTTTTGGGAGAGGGAGACTTAGATGAAATGGTATTTGGGTGGAGGTGCATTTAATAACATTTTATGACATATTATTTTTTACAACTTGTTATTTTTGCTTCTCTAGCAAAAGAAAAATGACGCTTTGTTTGAACACTGTAAGACTACGGTTGTGGCATGGCATTTTTACCTCTGTCTGCATTTTCAAAGCAGGGGTGAGGCAAGGGGAGCAGACGACTAGAAGTGAGATGACAATGTACCATTTGACCAGGCGGGATGTCACAGCTGAAATTAGAGGGTGAAACCTCACCCAAATCTTTCATAATAATACTTTGTCCTGCAGACATGCTTAACTCTCCCTTTGTTCCTCTGTGCAGATCGCCTTCACCCTGCTGTACCATAAGTCAGTCCAAGGAGAAGAGGTGGTGATTCAGGGCTACAGGTCTCTCTGAGATGAGTGTGATCCCTTTCTGGACTGAAAAGGAGATGAAGCATGCCTGCTCACCCTGGGGCCTCCACGTGTGCTCCTGACCCCACTGATGAATTTGTGCATTGCTCAGAAACCGGGTCAGTTCACGGACGCCATGGCAGCTTTTGGTCCCCATTTTTTGCCGTTTGCCTCCCGTGCCCTCACTGTGCATGCTTGGTGTTTTCTGGTCTGTACAGTCCTGTGATCAGGCGGTAGTTAGGGAGGTGCACTGCTGTACTCTGAGGATGCGATTGGTGCTTTTTGCCTACCTCTTCCCAAGGCTGTAGCGAGAACTGTGTCTGAGCCCTGTGCGAGGTGGACACAGGATGGGCTGCTGGGAATCGCGGCACGGCACTCAGCACAACCTTGGATGAAGCCAAGAACCCACCAAGCAAAGCGGGGTGGAGGAGGCGGAGCAGGGATGTATGCAGGCAGATTGTTTGCAGCCGGAGGTGAGAGCAGCAGTGGAAGTGTGACAACACGGAGGCAGGAGTGCGGAGGCAACCAGGGTGAGGGCCGGGAGTGCTCGCAAGATTTTACTTGTTGCGGCAGGCCTTCCACCACAGTCACCTTGTCTGTGCAGGGCTCAGTGTAAGCTAGCTCAGGTCTGCCCTACACTGCTCCAAGTTACGGTTGGATCAGTGTTTGATGAGGACGTAGATGTATGAAAGCAGGGTGTGATGTGGGGAAAACCTGCAGCTGAAAGGAGGCGAGCGTGCAGAGAGGAGAAAGCCAAAATATCTCTGTGTTCCCATTGATCTCTGAAGTTGTCCCCAGACACTCCTAGGTTAAAGAACTGACAATTGCTTGGCAGATAACCCGTGGAGGCACCAAACTTGACAGAATTAGGAACTGCGTGTTCCAAGGATGATGTGTCCTTGAACAGGTTTTGGGAAGCATTACATACACAAGTGCCATCCCTAAGCATCGTTCATGCATGCCTGCTTGTTCGACTGTCAGAGCACTAAGACAAATATGTTGTTGTGGTCAATGCGAGAGAACACCAATGCTCAATTTCCAGCTGAGTTCTTCCATACCACTTTTAAAGCAGAGCGTACTGTTGATTGAGTGTAGTGGTGTGTTGCATAGATGTGTAATCTTTTTTTTCCCAGATTTCTCCCTTGAGAACCCAGTAACAGAAGCAACAAGTAGTTTACTGAACACCTCACCAATCTTTCCAGCTTTTAAACACTGAAAACTTTTTACAGACAGCATTAACTTTGTTTAAATAAAGCTGGTATTCTATGATTTAACTAAATCAGTTCCCATACCTCTGTCAGACTTAGTTTATTCTTGTGAGGAAAAAGTTTATGCTAACACTAGTGGCTCATAAGCCATTTGTCAGAAGGGTAATGTTTAAGTTATTTAGGGAGACCGTTATTTAGGGAGGCTGTATAAACTTTCTTGAATTAGAGGCTTGCCCACACAAGGAAAAACATATAGAACAATTTAGGCTGCACCTTTGAAATTACAATAGCTATTACATTTTTAGCTAGATGCCATGTGTGGATATTCAACACTATTTGTAGGAAGGGGAAATAGGAAGTTGGAGCAGGCCATCAGGTTTCTGATGCAGGATATCTTAATTCACTAGATTCTTAGCAACATGTGGCAAGGATGTAGGCAGACACTTTTGTGGATCTTGGTAGGATGCAAGCGAGAATGAAAAAGGCAGGCAGTGGCCCTTCGCCTGTGCTGGAAATCTCAAAGGAAATCACTATACCGGGTCTGGACCTCTGGAATCACCAATAAGGAGTTCCCATGTCTTTTAATATGTATTTCGTTTCCTTCCTAGGCCATTTCATACTAGTTCATGAATGTGCTGGGTCTTTCTTAAGGAGGTAGTAACAGGAGTATCACAGAATGTCACCTTTTTGTATATATATCAGTTGTTGCATTATCCTGGTCAGTCTGGAAAATTCTGGGGGCTTGATTCACAAAGTGGCTATGCTGGTGTCCAGCACTAGAAGAGTGCCTGGTAGCAGCTCCTTCACCTTCGGATGCGTTGCAGCACAGCACAAGTACTCTGCACACTGTGTTGGAGCCACAGGATGGGCCAGCAGAGCCTTACAACTGGGAGGTGTTGAGTCAAGGCTTCCAGACACAATGATTTAGTATATCTATCATCAGCAAGCACAAGTTTCAACCCACCCGCTGTAAAAAAAATCACTGACAAGGGCATTAATGGCAACTTGTTTATGCTTCTTGCTCTCCCTTGAGTGCATCAGCCTTTAGTAGGCATTAAGATTTTTCAGTTTCCATCTCACATACCAGTGGGTATGAATTACAGCACTGTAATTTAAAATAACAAACACATAGTATATGGTCTAAAATAATGAGAAATCTAGAACAACTGGACGGGCAGATGGTTTTATAGCCCAGCATTCAAAAGAAGATATAATCCTATTCAGTCTTGAATTGAAAAAGGCTGGGATCCTTTGAACTCAGACAACTATTGGGCAGTCCTCGTTACAAACAATGAGCTCTGTATCTTTGCCAAAGTATTAATATCTTTCTTCAGAATGGGTGAAAATAAATGAACGCAGAGATCTTACGAGTTTTGAAGAGAACTATTTCCACAAAACCATACAGTAAAAATTGATGCCAAGAGGGTGACTAGATGTCTTGTTTGTGACAACTGAAAATAAATGTGACTGCATCATTTAGAGGTGTTGGACTAATTTTGCTTTATACAGACCTTTGTTCAATAGAATAATTCTAGAGCAGTGTGTAGCATCTGATTAGTTCCAAGAGAATTAACTTTTTCATTATCATTTCAAAAGAGTGACCAGCCAGCAGTGTTTCTCCTGTGCTTAACAGGATACCAGGAACTAGGAAGCAACAAGCAGTTAGCAATCATAAATCATCCCCTGAATTTCCAATGAGCCTTAGCCTTTTGGTTATGCAGAGGACAATTGTTACATTTTTTCACCCTCAATGAAGTACAAGCAAGTCGTAACACTAAAAAACTTGTATCTTGTTCTGCATTATTCTGCCAGATCTCAGCTCTTGATTTGCAATACCATAGCCATCAGGCCTTTGGCTGAAGACTGAGGGAAACTGGTGATTCAAACATACCTTTCCCAGGACAGATTGCTTTGCTTTCATAATTGATTATTTGTCAGAATTTAATTCCTGTTCTGTTTTTGTGATAACGCTGAGGTAGTGACAAAGGGGTCGTCTAGGTGTTATGGCGCTGAATCCTGCCTGGGGAGGCGTGGGTTTCTTTCTTAGCTCAACTCCAGATTTCCCGTATTGCCTTGTGCAAGTCATCTAATCAGTCTGTGCTTTACTTCTTTGTCTAAGAAACCTGGATGGTAAGCAGCCCCTGCTCATAGTTCTTGTCCGGAAAAATACCTGGCAATTTTGAATCCTCTAAAAGCTGTGGCTGACCAGAAAATGATGGTGCTGAAGGGACCCACTAAGCTCCTTTAATTCTACTGAAATGGAAAACAGGAAAAGGCAAATGATGAAAAAGGGGGTAATCAGATTTATTTTTTTAAATGACAGGCAGAAATATTTTTACACTCCTAGTACATTTCATTTCCTTTTCTGTTGCCACATATAACCCAACTTTTCCCCAATGACTCCACATTACTTTTTAATCAGGCTTTACCAGTTGTTCAGCTTTTTTAGGCATTGTTCTAATGAAACCTCTGAAAAGAAACCAGCAAGTAGAAGAAAAGGTCTGACCTCTTCCTATTTACAGTACAATCTGTTCATTCCTCCTAGTGTGTTTCTCCTGCTGAGCATGTTTTCTTTTCCTTTTACCTTGAAAACTAAATTTAAAAGTCTTCATTGACAGAAAATACGGGTTTATTGCCAATATGCACAACAATCAAGGAATATAGCTTCTCTCCCCAGTAACAATTTGCTCTCTGGCGCAAATGTCGCGCATCGCTACCAGCCTTGGCAGTGCCTGGGCCCTTGGTGAGGTAGGTCATTGCATCATCACAAAGGGCACTGTAGTGCCAAATGGCCAAATGGTTGAATTCCTTCCATAGCTCCTAATCTCATTAAAGATGTAGAAGTATTTTTTCCTAAATACATTTTCCTCTCAGGATTTCTGTTCCACTGGATGTATTCCTACTGCCTTATGGCCTGATCTGTAGTCCACCAGGAGCTAGACTTGGTGGGAGTTTTTCCATTGTTTTCATTATTTACTTTGTTTCACTTTGTCTTATTGACTCATGTTCCCTTCAGCTCATACCCTTAGGCTAAATGCTTCTAAAATGTGAAACTCCTTCTGTCAGGGGCACCTCATTTTCAATGAGAGAGAAGATTTCTAAGACCGGAAATATTAATGTGGACCTGAATCGAGGGAAAACAACAATCTATACATTCCTGCTTATTCTGCACATTTTATACCTCCCAGAAAAGATAGATGAACCCAGATTTACATTTTTATTTACCTATCTTTCAATTTAATCTCTCCATCCATCAGTAAGCTAAGCACAGAAGCTTTCCTCATGTTTTTCTCCTACTTGAGCCTTTCCTCCCCTGTTTCTCCTCAATCTCTGTAGCAAGCTAAACGTTGGCATCTGCTGCTCCAGGAAATATTTTGTGGTTTTCTTAGTATCTGCAGGTGGCTGCACTTGGCTGCATCTCCCAGCCCTACTGCTTCCATCTTTCTCTGATAGAAAGATATAGAAGTAATAGCATACAGAAGAAGCATGGTTTGGAGAAAGAAATACCTATCTGCGAGTTCACTCTTCCCAGATATAGCTCCCTGGATATTTTACCTCCCATGGAAATTTTTGAGATTTCTTCTTTTTTCCTGGTGTATACTGAGAGGAAAAGGAGACCTTTTTGTGCTCATTTTGTTTATTTATTTATTTGGAGCGAAGGCAGCAGCAGTGAGTAGTAGCTGAGTACTTGGGGCATTCACACTGGATCCTGAAAAACCTAATGATCTAACCCAGGGACAAGACCCTTTCCTACCCGTGTCTGATACGAATACAGAACTGCTCAGCCATTCTGGAGCAGAGCTCTCTTCTATCTCTGAATTTGACAATGAAAAACCCAGCTCCCACCCTGCCCCATGGGAGACACTGGGAGATCTTTCCCAATATGTTGCTACAACAATTACACAGTTTTGATTAATCAAATTTTTCTGCTTTATTTTCCCCCCAGTTAAATCTCCAAATTTTGTTTCTGCCTCTAATGCTGATTTATCCTGTGTCTATGGACTATTGTTTGATACATTTCTGTTTCTGCTGCCCAACTGCCTACAAAACAGGAGTAAGACATCCTTAGCTTCCCTGGGATGCTTTACAACGATTATAATAGCTGCATTTTGGTGTAAACATGTAAATAGATGGAAGAATGCTAAATATTACTCAAATTAAGAGTACAGCTATAGGTATGCCAACAGGTTCTGGGCTGAATGTAATTTCATTTTAAGTAAGCATGTATTTATTGCTTTTGATGACTGCATCATATATCATATGAATAGATAGTGATAGATAGATTAGATAGATAGATAGATAGGTAAATAAATTCATGTATGTGTTTGTGTCCATGTTCAGCTTCTGGTTCCTCGCAGGGTTGGTTTGAGCAGTTGTTTTTTCACCTCCAAAATGCAATGGTTTGTTTTAGACTGGGAAAAATAAATACTCACAATCATTTGTGTTTATTTCCTGGATGGCATACTATGAAGCTGTTACCAGATAAAGTCTTAATATTCCTGCAGTTTATAACTCTAGGTATCAAGTTTTGGCTGGTTTTTCTCATTCTGTTTGCAATGCAGCTTACAGATATTCATGTCATTTACTCATAGTTACAAATCTACATGCGACTTTAAGGTGTGATTTTAAGGATGGGTTGTACAAAAACTAAACCATAACAAAGTCTGTGTAAATTACAATGTGTCTGTGTAAAAGTATATGGACATGCGGTATTTCTCTGTTCATGGGGTTTTGTTGCATTTGGAGACTTTATGTTGTACTGTGCACTAAAAGCAGAGAGAAATTTAAGGCAGTTTCTGACTGTTGTGTGATCAAAGGTGCCGTGAAGCTTTTACCAGATGAACCATTAATGCTTTGTTTTTACAGTTCCATTTCCTGAAAGAGATAATGTTTTTGTTTCAGGGGTCTGTGCATCATCTGTGCTATTACACCTAACACAGGTGGCCAGACTCCCCGATGATATCGAGGAGCACGTTCCTTCTGAAACTGCACCATTGGAGTCGGCAGGAGTTTTGCCTTTGAAGAAATGTAGGCATGGAGGTGGCAGTAAGCAAAGACTGTGCTCCACTGGTCCTCTGACTGTGCCCTGTGGGCAAAGAGCCTCCTAAACTCATGGGGTGTAGCTTTACAAAGGTGAAGAGAACTGAGATGCTGGGATATTATCATGTTTTCCCTGGCTTTACTTCCTGCATCAAGGATGTCAGCTGAGCTGCTGCGGAGGTCTCAGAACAACTTACACAGTGTATCCCATGTGTGTGTGTATGTTCATGTTGGTGATTTAAGCTAGCAGGCAGATGAAAGTACCCAAAGATCTGGTGCACGGTAGCATAACACAGACCATATTGCCTTTACACTGTGATTTTTTTTCAACATGAGGAAAAACTTCTTTACTTTGAGCGTGACAGAGCCCTGGCACAGGCTGCCCAGAGAGGTGGTGGAGTCTCCTTCTCTGGAGACATTCAAAACATGCCTGGATGCGTTCCTGTCCAACCTGCTCTAGGTGAACCTGCTCTGGCAGGGGGGTTTGACTAGGTCATCTCTGAAGATCCCTTCCAGCCCCTACAATTCTGTGATTCTGTGATTTTCCCCCAGGAAGACAGTGAGCTCAGAATGAGATGCAAAAGCCACCATAGCTGTAGCTACTCATCGTTCAGTTTGGTGGTTCATCTCCTTGCCACGGTGCTTCTGAGCTGCCCAGGAGCTGCCTGTTGATGAAAAAAAGTTTAATCCATGTTCCCACCTAGGAGCATTGCTCAAAGACAGTTCTGGTAATGCAATAAATTGCTTCCTCTAGTAGAGCCAGGTGGGTATCAGCAAACAGGTTTGACCATACAGTTGGCCAGTTTGGACACACTGTTATGTGCTATGTTTTTAACAAGTTGTTGCAGTGTGATTGGTCTCAGAGGTATCATGAGCTTTTGGTTCTGCTTGGCAAAATAAAGGTGGCCAATGGTTTGGATTATAAATTCCATAAAAATTCCATAATTAAATATGTTAAACTTTTTTTGTCTCCTTTTGATAATCTGACAATCCTCACACCTTTTTCATACTGTTATTTTTTGCTGACCCACCTCCTTTCAGCATCCCATTTTGGGCTCCCAATGCTTAGGCCAGGAGAAAGCAAGTAATAAATATGACAAGGCTTTTTAGTATTGTAAAGATGTGAAACTCTTTCCATGTTCTCATGGGGGCATCAAACCCCATAATTCATAAAAATTTCCTGTGGTTACTTCAGGTACTTAGAAGTTTACCTCATTCCCATTAGAAGTCAAAGGCGTGTCTTTAACACCTCCATGATTTTAATGGAGGCAGCTTCTAAACTTAATAAAATACTGTATCATTTCAAAATTTGAGCGTATCTGGTTCTGATTATGAAAGGTTAATAATATTTTAAATTGCAACTACAAAATATTAATTGTGCTTCCTCCTTAAGTCAAATGCACTTTATGTCTGTTTCTATGGTGATGATAATTAATACAGAAGGGATGGTAACAGGCTCAAAAGGACTAGATCCTGCAGTGAGCTGAGCTACTCTAGAAAGGACTGAGGGTCCTCAGCTCACCTGGCATCAACAGAGAGGAACACCTCAAAGGAAAAAAGCTGCATTTTGCAGCGTCATGTCTTGAAACTTTTGCCAATTAGGAGTAGAGTCTGTTGTACAGTACTGCATAATCCTATTAAAAGCAAGCAGATGTGACTCCACAGCAAGTGGCAGCACCAAATGTAAAACATCAATCCTGTGCGGTACAACGGAGTCTCAGTTCCTACTGGAGTTTGCACGGTTGGTGCTTGTCAGTTTAGATGCTTACCAGTATGACACTCAAATTGCTACTCCAAACACCGCTAAATGATCCCCACAAAAGCATTCCAGTGCTGGTGGCAGAGAAGTGAAAATGAGCAGGACAGGAAATACAGCTAAACTGCTGCTCAGGAAGCCAGGGAGGAGAAGTGGGTTTCACTTCTGTTTTCAAACAACTGGGAAGTAAAGTGAAGATTCTTCATGAATTCGTACTCCAACCCATTCCCTCCCTTTTCTTCCTCCTTCTAGCCATGCCTAGAATTTGTTTTCAGTCAAGTATGAACTCATCTTTTAAAAAGAATTAAAAAATCAAATGGCAAATAATATTTCCTATTATATATATTTGACTTTTATTATATACATATATATTTTATTTTTTTAATTATTAAAAGATGAATTTATACTCAAATAGGAAACATTTCCTGTTTGAGTGGATCCAGGAAGTTCCCAGAAACTTTGGGAAGACATACATACAAACTCACCCCAAATATTTATATATGCATCTTATATACATACCTGCTAGGAGCTCATTTCTTCTTCCTCAGAAAACAGAAAAAGGAGGTTGGATAGCAAGTGTTCAAAGGACCTCACCTCAGGAGTGTTTTTACTCTGTTAAATCAAACTGTGAGTTTTTTAATATATCAATGATAACAGTGTATATGCTATTGATATTTAATTTATATATGTCATGTTTTTGACAAATCACATTGTTATATACGTCTTTCAGATATAAATGGACCAAGGGTCCAATTTAATCAAAGCTGAAATTGGATTTATTTAAGAAAATACTGCACAGGAAATCATTCATCTGAGATTTTAATCCTGGAAGGTTCCTCCCATTCCCCGTGAGAGAAGCCTTGCACCCCAGGCCTACCCTCCAAACTAGTTTGAATGTGACTTAGCTTTTTTAGGTCCAATTTGAGGCTTTTTAGATGGGGCTGTTGATGGGACGGAGTAGAATATGTAGCTGGAGGTGCAATTTTATAAAATTATGTTTCTCTCCTATACTTCTACTATAGAGTAGCAGTAGTAGGAATTGACTCTGTTGTTCACAAGGGTGTGTTAAACTTCCTTCACCGAAAGAACTTAATAGAGTCACTGGAGATATTAAGAAAGCTTATTACCTATTAACATGAAAAAGACTCATATTTTATCTGTTATTTTAAATTTTGGTATAAAAATACAGGTGTAAAGAAGCGTGAAGGTTGAGAAGGTGTTTTTTTTTCTTCAACAGACATTTGCCATCTTAGTGAAAAGCAGGATGGGCATTTCAAAGCATTTAAGCAGAGTGTTTATCACAGGCACTGAAACAAAAGCCTGGTGAATTCTAAATTACAAACCTGGTCAGGAATTGACTGTCGGATCCTGCCTTTTTAACTCTCCTTCAACAGATGCAATCTGTCTTTGTGACTATCAGTGTCTCAGAGAAAAATGCGACTTAGGCAGCTCTGTAAAGTTCTTGTGCAGGGAAAACAAATACACAGTTAAAACCATTTAAATGTGATAACATTTTTGTTAGCTGGGAACTTGCAGCACCCCTACTACCCAGTCATACAGAAGTACTCAGCAGTGTTTCTGCAATTGCCTCGGACCTGTGCTTTCCTGATGGAAAGATGCAGAACAGAAGCCCGTGTCTCCATGTGTCATGGGAAGCCAGGGCTCAGGCATCAGTGGTGCTGGCAGAAATCGAGCAACGGAATTATTCTGCCCAGCGACAGGTAGAGGAGATGGCGGCATACCAATTTGCTTGGTTTTTACAAGCCTCTAAACTCCATGTGTAATTAAAGAGACTTTTCATATTTAATAGTATTTATCTTGTGTGTCAGATAACACTTGTTAAAAGTCATCAGCTTTTCATTACCAAGATCATTAATACTATTGGTGATACCGTGACTTGAATAGCTCTTCGCTTGTTTGTCACAGCTGCAAATTGACTTTCTAATGACTGTTTCAGTTGTAAATTTGCCTTTTCAAGAACAAACTCAGAAGTATCAGACTTGTTGCTTACCTCAGATTCTTTTACTGCATTTACTTTTGACATAAAGCAATGTTAAGCGAGTGATTTTAGTGGGAAGCTCTCTTCTGGAAGGTTGTATTTTCAAATAGGTAGCATGTTGCCCAACGGAACAGGTTTTTTGTGCATCCAAATTTTGCTGATTTTCCCATCTGTTCCCCCTGCTGTGATAGGACACCTGGCAAAAGGACCAGATCCTGGATTTTCCTGCATGTGCACACTTTGGCCTGCTAACCTTTGCATTGCTACCGCTGTGCGTGATGGAAGGAACAAAATTGTGCTGGGCTGGCAGGCAGGAAACCCGTCTGCTCTGTGCTTTCACTTTTACTTGCAGACTGAGCCAACGAGTTACTGGGAGGCATCAGGCTGGAATCTGCTGCTCTTTCACAGCACAAGGGCAGGTTAAGGACTTGGCTTATTTTTTTGCATCTTCATATACAAAAAGCTCTCAATATGAATTTGATCTTATACAAGGCTTTAGGACAGGCAGTCTTAGATCTTAAAGCCAAAAGTAAACTAGTAGGTCATTTAGTTTCGCCTCTTATGAAAGTCAAGGTGTGTGAGTTTCTTCCAGTTCTTTAGCTAGGCTCAGATCTTTGATTAATGCAGAGCTTCCAGAAGACATCAAGGAATGGAGACCACAATGCTTTCCTTTTAGTTTGTTGCCATTACTCATCACCTTAATGCTATTTATTTTTGCTGGTGTTAATATCGGTCCATGGCTGCTGGACTTGAGAGACCACCTCTGACTTATTCAGTCACTATTCTTACGTGTGCAAAGTGCAAGTTCCCACCACCTTCCAGTGTAGACAGATATCTCTCAAAGAAATACTTTGACTTGCAGGTCTACTCCATCCGAGTTCTTACCTTGCTTATACTTTCCTAGATTGTGAATTACTTGTGATAGGTCTTTGTAGGCTTTCTTTAACAAAAAATTAGAAAGTAATGGGAAATTCAGAACCCCTGTTATGATATGAGATCTTACTCACTGTGTTTGCAAACAGTGCCCAGGTTGGAAGGTGGGGGCAGAGGGATTGCCACCTGAGGCTTGACATGGAGAATAAAGTGTTATGAGGAGCCTCTGAGTGGTAAAGATAAGCCAACGTATTGTGGATGCACAGAATACATCCTCAAATTTGGCTATGCTAGATGGCAGTTTAATGACAGTACCTCGCCAGCTTTAATTGTTGTCCTGTTGTCAGCAAGCACAAGGTTATATTCTGGCAGAAGGCTACTTTTGAGATGGAGGGTCAAATCAGAAAAAAAGCAGAATATCACCAAAGCAACTTTTTAGTCAGAAGGTGATTGTTAGAGGCAAAATAATTCAGCTTGGATGTTTAGCCCATTTCCTTGGCATGAGTGTGAACTGGAGCTGAAATTTCCTGGAGGCGTCCTTGTTCAAGGTGAGAGCCAAGCCAAAGAGATCAGCCAGGCTTGCAGCTGAATCCAGCACAGTACTAAGCACTGTGGTCCTGACACAATAAAACTGTCAGGACCAGACTTAAATTTGTGGACCCTGGTAGTCCACTGCCTGGGCACGGAGCAGGGTGGGATCACGCTGTGAGCTTTGACTACCTCAAAGTTTGCTGTGGTGCTGTTGGTGCTCCCATCGCTGTCACCTTGCACAGGGGTTCTACAAAGGGAGGTAGTTGAAAAGACTGTTCCCCTAGCATATCAAGAGCAAGTCGGTTTGGTGGAAAACCCTGGGGGGTGAGGTCTGTTAGTGAGTTTGCTCACCAAGAAGGCTGGGCGTTTGGTTTCTGCAGTTGTAATCTTGGTAGTACAGAAGAAATTTCTTTCTCCCTTTGTTGCCAAGACATAGTCTAACTTATTCACAAAACCCTGCTCCATCACAAAGTCCTCTCCACTTTGCATTCAAAGCCAGACAAACATCATTTGGACATTAATTGCATAGGATGATCAGATAAGCTGTGATCTCACAGTGTTAGTGAATTATTTCATTTGGTTTTGGGTTTAAACCAATCTCCATGGAGAACTCTGGTATACTTCATATATCCCTAATTCAGATGTTTGATGATGAAGCAAGATATTAAGGGAGTTCCACGAAGATCTGTGTGTAGCTAAGGTTTCATTGTATATAGGGAGGTGGAACTGTAGGAATCCCCTGAGGATATAAAAGCTTGAGAGTAAGCTGTCAGTGCAATTCAGAATGATTTGACAGACGTCTATGGGAGGACCGAGTATTTAGCGTAGGGAAATGCGTAGGTGCATTTCCAGTCAAGGGGCACCTTGAGTGGAAAGGTTACCTGCTTTGTTGGGTCACATTGAAAGGATCATGGGAGTTACTAGTCACTGAGGTAAACGACTCACAGAAAATGATAAATCAATATAAAAACCATGACCTTTGCAGTGGGAGCAGCAAATGTTCCCTTTTACAGGCAGCAATTATTCTGTATGGAGAAAGAGTGCTTTCCACCTAACAATACAAAATAAGTTGTGAAAAAGTTACATGACCCTGGTAATTTTCTCTTGCAAAACCACAAATCATAGAATCATAGAATCATAGAATGGTTTGGGTTGGAAGGGACCTTAAAGATCATAAGGGACCTTAAAGATCATCTAGTTCCAACCCCCCTGCCATGGGCAGGGACAACTCCCACTAGACCAGGCTGCTCAGAGCCCCATCCAGCCTGGCCTTGAACACTTCCAGGGATGGGGCCTCAACATCTTCTCTGAGCAGCCTGTTCCAGTGTCTCACCACCCTCACAGTAAAGAATTTCTTCCTAATGTCTAATCTAAATTTCCCCTCTTTCAGTTTAAAGCCATTACCCCTCCTGCTACCACTACACTCCCTGATAAAGAGTCCCTCCCCATCTCTTCTGTAGGCCCCCTTTAGGTACAGGAAGGCTGCTATAAGGTCTCCCTGGAGCCTTCTCTTCTCCAGGCTGAGCAACCCCAACTCTCTCAGCCTGTCTTCATAGGAGAGGTGCTCCAGCCCTCCTCTGGACCCGCTCCAACAGGTCCATGTCCTTACGTTGGGGGCCCCAGAGCTGGACACAGTACTTGAGGTAGGGTCTCATGAGAGCGGAGTACAGGGGGAGAATCACCTCCCTTGACCTGCTAGTGACGCTTCTTTTGATGCAGCCCAGGATATGGTTGGCTTTCTGGGTTTCAGGCACATGTTGCTGGGTCATGTTGAGCTTCTCATCAACCAACATCGATTTCCTTAGTATCAAATAGTGAACATATATATCGTTTGCAATCAGAGAAGCGCTTTAATAATAACATTTATTTTAGATAGAATGAAATAAAAACCTCTGACAGTGATAAATCAACCTCTTACAACCTTGGTTCTGGTGGTGCCAGTGGCTTTTTGCAAGAGAGATGGCAACAGACATTCACAAGGGTAAAACAGCACAGACAGAATGTGGCAACTGAAGACAAAAAGCTGTAATGCCATAGCAAAGGTATCTACTGCTACCATTTGCTCTCATTGGTGGAAATAAGAAAAACACTTGTACAACCTCAATTAGTTTCATCATTACAGGGAAAAGAACGGCTGCTCTCTAGGGTGCATACGTACTTGTGCACGATCGACATGTGTACCCTCATACGCACTTGTGTACAATCGCCTTCTCTTAGAAAAAAATAAAAATTGCTGAAATTTGCCATGCGTGCTGTTGAAATATTAACAAAGTCCCATATAATCCCATGAGTGAAGGTTTAGAGTGGGATTCAGCTCCAGAATAAGATAAATAACTGAGGATGTCAACATGTGAACTTGGTGGGTAAAATACCTACATTTGGGTGTCTTAACCTGGAGACAAGTCCTGCCTCTTCAGCTCTCAGACAAAGCAACACAAGCTTGATCTTTGGTGTTACTAAGAAGCTCCAAGTAACAGTTGTGATATTTTAGAAAGCAGCTGTAGTTGCATAGCTCTTTGTTAATAAACTAATGGAAATTGAGAGGGAGGATGACTGGGCAGCTTACAAACATGGCAGCTAATAAAAAAAATAAAATTAACAATAATGAAATGGAGCTTGTGTTGCTAACTCCTCGTTTCTTAAATACCATGAAAAAAAGTTATGTTGATGATGTGGAGATTTTGCTCTGTATTTTAGTCTTAACTAATAAAATGCTACAATAATGCTGGGAAATGGAAGATTTTAGCTCCCATTTTATGAGTCATCTGAGCTTTCAGAGTAATGAATGTATATTAACATCTACATAGCTTAGGGCTGGATGGAAGTTTAGATAAGTGACCTTCATATCTCATGCTTTAATGCTGATGATTCTCAACTGTACACTCACAGTACCATCTGTAAGAAGATGTAAAGGTCTTTTTGTCCATATCCCTGCCTTTGGTTGGTGTTGAGGAAAATCATTTTCCCCTTTGACTTGTTATCTTGTGCTCTTCTTGGTCAGGGTAGGTCTCTAGTTTCTTTCTGTGCTTCAGAATTCTTGTTTGCATCACGTTATCCCAGATGCCAAAGTCTCCTCTTATAAATGTGCTATGACTGCCTCATTCCCCTCTGCCTTACACCTTGCATACTAATTTACCTTTGTGTGACCAGAGTAATAAAAACAGCAGGAAAAAAAGGGAAGAGATGCAAGGACATTTCTGTTGGGATAACTCGTACACCCAATGCTTCGGGGAAAGCAAAACACACTGTCTCTTGCTGAAGCATGAAAAATCAACAAATCCTTAGGTTTCTGTAGGATGGCCTCACTTCTCCTTTTGGAAGGACAGAAAATCCCCTTCAACTACCTCCAAGAGCTCTCTGGGGATAGTATATCTTCTGCGTTCTTTTCTCTTTGAGGGATGAAGCCTCAGGGCTTGTGGCAGAAAGCCCCAGAGGTTCTCTCTGCCTGGCTCAGCCTCTGCATGCGGAGGGTCCCCAGTTTCAGCCATGGTCAGAGCAAGGGCTGGCCCTTTGCCCATTCTGGAAGCAAGGCATTACCCATGTGAGCAGCAGGGTCTTGCTGCTCCTGTTGAGTTTTTGAGTTAGGGTTTTTCATTTTTACTTGTAACCCAGCTCTTGCTCAACTGGTCCCTTTCCTCTTTCCTGCTGGGAAGCATACTGGTATTAGTGACTGTGCAAAGAGCAATGCACTAGTTCATTTCTTCTACAATTTGCTAGAGGACACTACAGTACCCGCTTTTCCATGATTTTCCTTACTGCAGCATACATGGAATGGCAGATCTCTTTGCACATACGCATAGATGGTCATAATCTCTGCTGCATGATGAGATGATTTTGCTCACCATTTTTAATGTCAGATTTACTCTTTTAGCTTCAAAGCCTCCCAGTTTCGCAGATCCGTGTCTCTTCTTCTTGTTCTCCTTTTCTTTTTCTCTCCACCCATTTATGGTTTTTTTTTCCTATTCGTAAGGGGCTGTCAACATGTACAAACTGACCAACATGAGTGTATAGTAAACCAAGCTATGCTGGAATAACTTCCTGCGTGAACAGTCTTACACACTGTTACAGAATAATTGTCTTTCTTCCAAAGCTACACACCGTGTCCTCAAAACCTGAAGAAAATTCTTGGCCCAGATTCTCATGATTTGTCTCCAGTTTAATGACAGGGAAACCCAGAAATGTCTCTGTTTGGATGACATGCATTGCTTATCCTGATGTAAAGCTTGTGCAACACTGTAGAAAATGAGTCCCGTTTCTCTCTGTCAAAAGGATCATCCCAATTATTTCAGATTTTGTCTATTCCTGGTCTGAATGTATCGATCTCTGTCTCTTCTCAATATCATTTAATTTTGTCATTAAAAACGTAATAACCTTCTTAAATTTGGAAGTGTTTAATCTCTCATAAAAATAGCTGTATTGTAAATGCTACAACTCAGTGAAAACAATAACATTTTGTTATACTATCACAACTGCATCCTTAAATGATCATAAATTGACTTGGAATTAGCATAATAATTCTATAAAAGGAATAAGAATTTATAAAATGAATGTGAAAAAGGATTAAATTTATCATAAAGCAGGAAATAGATCCTAGGGCAGAACTGGAAAATGCTTGGTGGCATGTAGCAGATAAAGTAATGACTAGAAAATCCAGGATGTGTTAATACAATGGATGACTGTTGGCTGAAATCTTAATACTATATGAAGGATTAATGGAAACCGTCCTAGCATACCAAGAACATATTAAATGCACTACTTTACTGTTAGGATTTGGATCTGTTCAATACAAGCATTTGATTAAGGAGCACTTTCTTGTAAGCAGCAAAAGGCAGGCAAGCTGAGGGACACAGTGTCCCTTTAGAAACCATCACACTTTTTCTCCTTGGTGCTCGTTCTCTCGTGGTCCATGCTGCCCTGCTGGGCTCTCTCTCTGAAGTTCTTTTGGTACCATCCCTCAGGGGATGCATGTGGAGAGACACAGCAAAGGAGAACGTGTATCTCTGGCAACTGGGAATATGCATTGGTTTCAGGGCCCATCACTACATCTCCATCAGCTTTCATGGCAACGAGACAAACCAGTGCTTTGCTCTAACATCTGCAAACCTGAGAAGCTGGGGCTCCTCGAGGGCTGCTGCCCACCCTTCCAGTGGGCTGTGAGCACAGCCCCCAGGCAGCCCATCATGCCCCAACAATCCAGTCATCTGCTGCCAGCACCTGAAAGGAAGTCTCTGGGGGAGCTCTTCTGCCAGAGCAGGACATTCCTGTGCTGGGAGTCGGTCCCTCTGGAGCTGTGGAGGCAGGTTTGGGGGAGCAACAGGGCAGCTCAGGAAGGGAAATTACATCCATCCTCAGCATGGAGAAGAAGACAGACTTTTCCACTGTGAGGAACATTAAGTTCCAAGACATGGAAAGTGGGAAGGAAAAAAGGGAACCAAGAAGATAGGAGAGTGAGGATGAAGTCTAAAGTACCAGGGCAGAGTGTGAGGGGAAGGAAGGGGAGAGGGCTCTTAAGACAGAAATGGGAAAGAGAGGGGGATAAGCATAAGGCAAAGGAACATGGGTGTGGAGGGTCTTCACTGGTCTCCATTCTCCTGCCAAAGAGATAGGGACAGTCCCTCCTGTGAAGAGATCTCTCATCTTCCATTGGTTCCCTGCCATGTGGTTTTTCTTCCCTCCTGCCCTTTTCCTAAATGCAGTCTACTTTTTCACTTGTAAAATCTATTGTCATCACTGTTAGCATTATCAGCAACAGTCTTTTGCTTAAGATGGCACCTAGCAGCCATACACAGGTTGAGGTCTCCTGTAGTAAAAGTTGCTCTCTGACATCTGCCTGAGGCAGAAAGGCAGCTGAGGAGGAGGGAAGGAGAGGGAGTGATCAGAAGAGGGTGGAGAAAGTAGAGATAGGACTAATGTAGTATGAAGAGATGAAAACACTAGGTGCCTTATTATTTTGCAAAGATAACTCAACTCTCTGAGTGCGACCCGTTTGAAGCGTTATTCTGTGAGTGAGCCAGGTGCTTGACCAGCCCCTCAGAAACTATCGCCATGTGGATGGAGGCTACACGAGGCCAGCCACAAGGCTGGTCCTGCAGGTGCCCCCACCAGCCCCACTCTGGGCATCCGCCCTGCGAGGCAAAGCGCACCCCTCCTGGGGTGCTGTTCCAGGTCTGTTTCCTCACTGATTTGCCTACTGGGCTTGCTAGCAAAGACATCCATTGTGAAGACAAGATTTGGGTTTTCTTTTTATTAAAAATGATAAAAAATAAATGAAGACCCTCTGTTTTCAGACCAGTTGCTGGTGTTCATCTGCGTTGCACGGCTCTGAAACAATGAGCAGGTCCACTGCTTACTGTAAGTGCATCTGGAAACAGGGGCTATGTTCTTTGCCTGGGCAATCCCCTAAAGGAAAGTCAAAGATTAAAGTTTTCTTAATGTTTATGTTCCTTTTGCATTACTTTGCTGCTGTTTTAAATCAAATATTTTGCAGCTTAGATTTGGGTGCACACTGTGTTCAAGTTGGTTGCCACTGACACTAGATTTAATTTAAGCACCAGCTGGAATTTTCTAAACCAGCTAACTTTATGATACACTTAAATATGCTTTGTTTTTTGGAGTTGTGAATGTTGTCAAATAAGGGAATGTTTTACAAATGAGTTTGGGTAGAATAGGAGATATTGCAATGTTCTTTTTGTAATAAAATGCAAATAGAAATTATAGCTAGAGTACTTTTGAAAACATTTTGAAATGGTTTTAGGACTTCACTCTTATCTTGACAAGCAAAGATTTTAATACATCTGTTTTCTTCATGGTGGTGAAACTTATATACATCAATCACAGACCATTGAGAGTAAGACAAAGGCTTTCATCAGAAAGCTAAATTTGTTAGTTGGCTGTACTTTGTTCTATATTGGAGAATATTATTGTAAAATCTATTATTGGAAAATGGGAAAATCTTCATTTTTCAAAATTGTGTCTGAGTTTTAGCAAATCCCATCTTACATTTTGTGGGAAAAAACCTCAGATCCAGCAGAGGTGGTTTAGTGTTCCTGACGCTTGACTTGCTACATTCGGAAATGATGCAGATTTATAACAGGGGAAAGCCACAGTCGCTCCTGGTTCCGTCTGCTCAGCTCACTCCTTCTCAGCTTCTCACCCCTCCTGTCGGATGGGTCAGCTGTTTGCTTGGCTCCCATAGCTTGTATCCTGTTGTACTGAGGCAATGTGAAATGAGTACCGGCTTACCTTGGTACGTGGTACATATAGCCTCCACATTAATGTCTCTGTCACCCGTACAGTGGAGGAAGAGAAGGGGAGCAGAGAGCTGGAAGTGGGAACCATGATCGTTATCCCAAGGTAGACAACATTTGTCAATCCAAGCCCTGAACCCCTGGTAGTTGGCACAGCTATGGATCTGCCTCAGGCAGCTCTAATCCAGATGAAAAATGGTATCTGTAGGTTTTTGACCTTGAAATTTAGTTAGTATTAGATGATAGGACTATATCGATTGCTATCATAATGAGGACAGAACAGCTACATGAAATGCAAGAAATGAAAATGTGACAGTGCGTGGGGAGGAGGAGTCTCCATGGCAGAAAGCAGTTCATGCTTGCCCTGATAAGTGCCTCTTAGTAGCATCCAGTAAGTCATTTCAGTAGAGAGCAGTCTGGAAGGGGACGCCTGCTGCAGCCAAAGGGGCTGCGTGCTCTTCATACCTGCCCCTGGGCTGCTCCTCTGAGAGTCTCTCCGCAGTGGGAGCTCTGTTCCCTGCTCCCTGTGCGGGCGTGCACTTAATAGACATGATTTAGTGTGGGTACAGAACTGAGTCAGATTTAATTTGTGAGTTTACTGCCAAACCTGAACCAATTTTTAAGCCAGCTGTACAGCACTGATTTAACAAGAAATGGAAACCATTCAAAGCTCTGTGAATTTGGCAGAAATTAACAATTTTGGCTGAGTGTTACTGCGGGGTTTGGACTAATTCAAACCTAAAGCTCACAGTGAAATTCAGGAGGCTTGAATCCATGCCAAGGGAAAGGTTTGCATAGATCTCTGCAAATTGGAAGTGTCAAGGTTTCAACCGCTCTGCTTGATAAGTGAGTAAGGAGAGATTTCCCTCTGAAGTCTGCATCTCTCCTGGAATCCAGAATGAATGTGTCATGGCAACGTAGCACACCTGATAACGTATCTTTGTTAAGCAGCTTTATTTGAATGGGTTGTTAATGACATAATAGCAATTATAAATATTGATATTATATTGACAGGCTGTGAAACGGTTTGGTGATTCATTCTCCTAAATTAGCTATTTTCTGCTATGCACTGTGAATACTGCTCTTGCTGATAGCAAACCAAAAATAACTTAAGAAAAAAGAACTGTCTTGGGGGAACTATATTTGGGGCAAATATTTGTGTAGGGATTAGAGATGGGTATTGTACTCCTTGCTAATATGGTATGGGTAAAACCGGTCTTCTTTTCTGTGTATGGTTTGTGCACTCATTTCTGTGCAAGTATTTGTTAGTTATAATTAGTTGCCAAATTGGTTGCAGAGTTGTTAGGTGCAATGGTTGTTTGCGATTTCTTGCTATGAATATTTATAATGTGCAAAAATGTCTATCATATGGTATTGGATCCGGCCTTTAATAGAGTAACTGAAACAAAGCAAGTAGAGGGAAAAAAACCTAACAAAACCCAAACAACAAGATTATGCGAAGTGCAAAACAAATATTGTTCGTACACTGACAGTCATGCATGCAGACAGCCGTAGGTATTTGTGTGAAAAGCAGCAACTTTCCAAACATTCAACTCTACTGAGAATTTTTTTCAGATTTTTTTTTTTGTGAAAATGGTGCCATAGGTAGCATAAGTCATCTATAAAAACTGTTTAAATTATGAAAAGATGAACACCAATATAAAATCTGAGTTATCTAGGCAGTGCTTGCATTGAAGAATTAGAGCTTTGGGTTTTCACACCAATATTGAAAGGTCAACATTTAAAAAAAATGAGATTTCAGAATGTAACTGTAGACTGCTATTTTTTTTAAATTAAGATTTCCACTTCGTCTGCAAAGAACTCTGTTCTTTAGCTACTAATGTGTACCACTGGAAAAATACTAGTGCATGGAAGAGAGGATATAGGAAGAAGAAGAATAATTTATCTTCAGTGAGATTAATGGAGTACAACCCAGTACTGTTTTATTGTTCTGTAACACCAGATTTTAACAACTGATCTGTACAATAGTCACAAATGGCTGGTTGTCTTACCTTAAATCAGAGTAATCTGTGATACTGTGTTAATATTTATCTCAGTCATGTAATGTTTATTATCACAGTTGTATCTCTCCCTTTGTTATTATTTTTGGTGTGCTTACCTGCGATGTTTCAGCATAGCTGGTAGGCACTTAGTAAGCCGGTGGGGCACTGTGGAAGGACACCAGGTAGTGCCATGGCCCCTGATTCTGACCCTGGCCTCACACCTGTGCGTTAGTCTCCACTACACTCCACAGGCATTAATAATCACAATAGCTTAAAACTGAGGAATGAGCTCACCTGAGCACCTTTGTAAGAATGTTTATCAATCATTAGGGAAATAGTCAAAAAAGTGAAAAATTAGCATGCCAGAAGCTGTGTAATAAACCCTGTAAGACTAGATATTAGAAAGATGAAGCTGCTCTTTCACTACAGCAATATATATCTATAATGAGATGCAGTTGCTTCTTACAAATGCGCCACAGATTAATTAGTTTCAGAATACTGCAACTTGGTCACAGTACCTTAAAGGCTCTTGAAAAACATTATCCATGATAGGGGAAACAAAGTGAGAATACAGGAGGGACACTGAGAAAAGCAAATAAACTTGGCTCTTTGCACTGTTGTATTCTGGGGAGACAATTTCTCTTTAATGACTTTTCACTCAAAAATCCTGATAGGATTTTACAGATGTGACCTTCACCTGTAAATTTTCATTTTGAATAAGTAAGTTAGGAGAATCAAGTTGGTACAATATGTATTTCTCAAAAAAATTTGCCGTGTTTGAAGACCCTGGAGTAAATATTGTTTTCATTTCTCCCCCTCCTGCTTTATGTATAACATTTTAAGTGATTGCAATGTTTTAAACCAGATGTGCTGGGCCAGAATTATTCAACTGTTGCACAGCTTAAGTTAAAGAGAACACGTGCTGTGTGTCTCTGCATAAGTAAGTGCTACGTTGTGCCAACACTTTCTCTTTTCTGTTTGTGTATTTTCTTCAATCCATCTCCCTCAGGAAAACAAGGGCATGGGACCGTATATAAAACACACAACAAAAAAACCCAAATCATGCATGATGCATTATGTAAAGGGAAGACATGGTGATGTAATATAAAATATTTATCAGCATGAGTATGAGACGCCTGCATTACTTAAGAGAAGCAAAAGCCAAAGTTAAATCATGTAGGTCACCCCAACAAGTAACAAACAGACCTTATGCGGAGACTGTCCTTTGTTCTATAACACACAAAAATTGTTTATGTTCATTATTGAGACTTTTTGTGTCTACTTGTACATAAAGGCTGATATTTTATTTATAATAAGGTTTATCCCTAAATGCAACCTGAAATTATTTTGAGATCCACATAATTAGTTTGAGATCCACGTGATGTAGATCCAAACAAACCATATGCCATGATGTGGGAGAACCAGAATTCAAAACCAAAGGAGTCAGAAGAATTTACTAGGAATCAGGTGGAAAGACAATGCCTAGCAGAACCACTAGATTTTTGGGTCATTAGATATCTGTATATCTCAGAAATTTGTAACTGATCCAGAACTGAATAATTTTGTCCTACGAAACACATATTCTTTGAGGGAAGAAGAAGAAAGTATTTAATTGTCAGATCATTTTAAATTTTTTTTTTTTTAATGTAGCTGTGTGCTTTTGTTCTGAAATTATTAACAAAAAGAGTGCGAGTGGTATCACAGGCACAAAGTGAAAATATCTCCTGGCTGTCACTTCTATGCATGCTTACATTACTGTTTGAACTCTAATGTTTTGTAGACAATCCTGAATAACTACAAGCTCATTTTCCTTTTCCTTCAACTGTGATATTTATTGACCTATAAATTACTCCTATAATTTTGTTTCTCTAGTTGTGCTGTTGTGACAGCACCTTTTGGTTACAATAATCTCGGTAACATGAATGCGTACTGTGTACATGTGGACTGGAGGCAAAAGTATGACTTGCATCAGAAGTGATGACATATATCAAATCCTTGTAAAATCAGTGGAGATAATTACATACACTTTTCCTTATAAAGCTTTCTCAATACTTCTCTGGGATTGATTGAGATGTGGATTACTTGCTCCACCCTTGCCAAAGAGTTGCAATAAGAGAGATGGCAATGGCTGTGGGGGTCCACTGGCTGCTCCAAAATTTATGCAGGGGGACACCCCCTTAACTGTGTGCATGCAAATGCATACAGCCAGGGAATCAAGCAGGAGGACCTTGAGCAGTGTGTGCTGTCACAAACCTACAATGTTGTTAGAATAGATGAGTAACGGTGGAACAATTTGCACAACTGGAGGATGGTGGTTAATGGATTGTATTCAGCCTGGAGGCTGGTAACAAGCCGGGTACTGCAGGGGTCTGTCCTGGGACCATGTAATATCTTTATCAGTGATCTGGAGATGATGGACTGCAATCTCATCAAGGCTGCAAGTGACAGCAAAAGGGAGGATCAGTTGATGAGCTGGAGGACAAGGCTGTCATTCACAGAGCAAGACAGGCTGGAGGAACAGGCCAACAGGAACTTTATGAAATTCAGTGTGGATAAATGCATAGTCAATAACCCCTGGAAATGGTCTGCCCTGAGAAGAGAGGCTGAGGGACCAGGCCTGGCTTGGCACTGGGGAGATACAGCTCTGGGGGGGAATAACAACAGCCACCCAGTACCTATGGGAGGTGGTTGAGAATAGGGAGCTAGACAGACAAGGAGCACTGGCTGTAACAAGCAAGAGAGGTTCAGATGGGGTGTAAGGAAAAGGCTTTTCCCTATTGGGCCAGGAGGGCAACCACCCCATCCAGCCCCAGTTATCCCAGAATAATTGACTGAGCACTGGCTCAGGTTGCCCAGTCAGGTTGTGGAGTATCCATCCTTGGAGACAATTCAAACGCCACCTGGACATGGGTGTGGGCAGCCTGCTCTAGGTAACCCTGCTTTAGCAGGGGGTTGGACCAGATGACCTCCAGATGTCCCTTCCAATCCTGACTATTCTATGATCCTGTGATCCTACAATCCTATCTAGGGATGTAGTTTTAGGAAAAAATGTAATATTACAGTGGCTTTTATTCTGTGTGCTCTAGATCCTCTAACACAGCCGTGTCCTTGAGACCATAAATTCATCCTCTTCCAAAAATTTCAAAATTTGTTCTCAAGTAATTACATTGCACGACCAGAATTGGCAGTTCCCACCTCTTATTATGTGCATGATGCAACCACAGTCCTGTCACCTCTTGCTTTGTAATCACAAATAATATGTTGCTGACTTCACTCTTATTGGATGACCTAAATAAGACTTCAGTGCTAGACTCCGTAAGTTCTCTGAACATTGGAGCCAGGGCCATGGAACACTAGTATCTATCTTAGGTGTCTTGGAGCTTGCAACACAGTGTTGGTGAAGGGCTCACTCCTGAGTTTCCACTAGCTGGATAGTCAGTTAACCAAGAATCCTTGTATAGGACACATATCACCGCATGTGCATACCTATATGGATGCATATGCACCACATAACTAATCAGTGGTAATGTTCGTTTAAACTCTATAAGCACTTTAACAATCTACTTACATCTTATGTTAGAATGCACTAGATCCCAGCAGCAGATCTTCTGGATGATTTCAGCTACCAAATCCAAAATCATGGCTAAGATTCTGTTTGAGTTTGAAACTTCTCAGCTCTTTGCTCTTTGGTGTTCTCCCCGATTGATATTTCTGTGTTTCAGTGAATGCTCTTGTGACAAATTGAGAGCTCAATAAAATATAATGCCCCAGAAGAATACAGATTATATGACGGCAAAATTTATTCCATGAGCCCAAGGGGATAATTTGCTTTTCATCTCTTCCTTCTCTCTAAAAATATAAAACTACCAATAAACGATATGTAAAGGAGACCAGAGCAAACTGAAGAGTTAAAAGTGTGCAATTTATTAACTCGAGCATGAAAATACAGAAAATAGGCAGGGACTCAAGTTAGTTGGGAAAGAAGTCTCAACCTATTGCATTAAAACATGGTTTGCACTAGTCTAATGAGTTTTCTACCAAATGAGGCATGAAACATACTGCCAGAATATAAAGTCAGTAAAATACCCAAATTACTGTACAATGTCATTATATGTTTTATTTTATTGGGGAGCTGGTACAGAATACATTATCTTTAAATTTACACAATCTGCAAAACCAAAAAAAAATTCCTTTTTTTTATGAGTGTGTCATTCAGATAAGTTGCTAATAAAAAAAGATCAAAACTTATGGAAATCCGTAAGAAAACTATATATTTACATTTGCAAGAACACATGGAAAGAATTGTTCAGTAAAGATGTCGGTGCAGTGTTCTATTTACAGTCCTTGTTTATCAGACCTATGGAAAAACACACACAAAGGCGGGAAGTACAGCATCACACAGAAAACATTTTTTTCTAAAATTGTTCCAAATAATTAAGAACTGAAATATCCTTAATTTAATGGTAGCACATATAAAATACTATGCAGAGATTTACTTCAAAAATGAATCTTGATTATTTTAGAATGGTATGTTTTGTAAATATTTCATGCTTTCCTCTAGTAAGGAGTTGTGCTAAGTTGCAAGTGGTAGTTTTGCATGACTAAAGGAGTTGGTTATTAAAATAAAATAAAAAAAAAAAAGGAAAAATTATCTCAAGTTGTTTGTTCAGAGTCCTATTTTTGTTTCTGTCCCTAAGGGACCTCTTTGCAACTGTAAGACAACTGGGTGTTTTCGAAATTAATGGAACTTCTATTACATTTCATGAGGCTGGAATTTGTCTGCTCCAATCTCCTCAGACACAAGAGCAGATTGTCTGCTCAAGTATTCTCCCTTTGACTACTCCTGAATTCCATTTTTCAGTGGTTTCATTACAAACAACACCCAGAAGCTTCCTAGAATTGACTGCAAGTCAGTGTATTGCATCAATTACTGCAATGTGATGAATTAAATCCTCATTTATCCTAAATGCCAATAGGCAGCTCTGAATCTTTCCTGCATGGCCAAACACTGCTTTAAACACAGGCAGAACTCTGCTTGCATTGTCTAGACTGATTCACTCTTTTGCATCCTTTTGCTCTTATCTGCTGTTAAAACAGTTGTGCTTCCTCTCAACATGCTGTTTGACAGATGACTGTCCATCAACCTCCTCAACGTCCCTTTATCTGCCCAATGATACACTGACATTGACAGACTCTGCCTTCGTTTTTAATGCGTCCCAGGTGTTTTCATTCTAGATACCTTTGGAAATAGAGTGCTGTTGAACCCTGTGGCCAGCTCTAACATTCATTAAAAATTAATTTCCTACTTGCCTGTTATTTTTCTGATTTATGTGCTTCTGAAGGCATTTTGATGCCTTCTTGCGCATGGGTAGATTTCCAGGCTTCACATCAGTATGTTAAATTGGAAGTAGGATTGAAGGCCTGTAGTTTGGCCTTAGCAATTAGTAATGTTTTTTCCTTTCTGGGGAATAAAAAATCCTGTCACTTTTGAAGTATGTAATCTGATTTATTCTGCTATATGGGTTTTCCTTAATGGAGCACTTTATCTTGGGAGGCAACGTTGGGGCGGAAGAGCTGGGCAAGGACCAGGCCTCTCTTCCATGTGAGGGGACTTCAGGGAGTGAGGGAGCTGCTCTCTTCTGGGTTTCAAGGAGGGAGGAGGCCAATTTGGGTTAAACCCTTAGGGGCCTTGCAAAATGTTCACTCGGGGAAAGATGAGAGGGGAAACCATGTCCTCAGGAATCTTTGTGGACCTTTTAAATTAAATTTCATCATAGCTTTAATCCTATCTTTTTTTTTTTTGGCCACAGCTTGCAAATCAGTTCCTCTGTTACTGGGAAGAGCAATGTCTTTATTTAAAATCTAATTCTTCAAATGTGCAGCCAAGATAGGCAGTGGTAGTGTTGTATCTGCCTACCCTGGGTACCTGCTTGTTCTAACAGTGCAGCTAGTGTCAGTGCCAAACAAACAGAAATGCACCCTCGTTTGACACCATTTGAAAAAATGATCGTCTGCATTTTCTTTGACTACATAAACTGTGCCTTAACATAAACCCCTGATGATGGTAATTGTTTTTATTGGCATGCTATGTTACTTTAAGATGGTTCAGAGTTAATCATAGCACAGGCTGCCAAATATTTTTTAAAATCTTTGACATTTGTGGCATGTGGTCTTTGCTATTGGACATTCTCTCCCGTATTTGTTTTTGGAGCAGAAATCTGATTGACACATAATCTTTTGGGTCTAAATGCAGCCTGCTCTTCTCTTAGGTTTGCTCCAATTACTCCCTTTGTTCCATTCATGAACTAACTGCAGAAGGCTTTGTTTGTTACTGAAAGAGAGTAATACCTCACTAGAGGTATTAATGCATGTTTCTTTGGTCTTCTTTTTCTGTCTTCACTCACATAAATTGTGGTCTCCTCTAATAGAGTTTCACTTTCCTCTGACCTTCTGGAGATGATACAGATGTCCATCCAATACAAAAAGGATCAATGTGGCTCTGGGGGAAACCACACCGGAAAAAGTAAACAACTTCTCAGATACCTTTGTGCAGGAAGGGCATCTGTAGGGATGAGTCAGCTTTCTCTGAGTACAATGATTTCCATGCCCCATTGGTTTTGGTCTCAGACATTCCATAAAAGACCCTTACAACTGAGCATATGTTCCAGAATATTGTCAGTACTACAGTTCACTGGACTTTCACTTCTGATGATCATAAAATCATACAATCCCCTAGGCTGGAAGGGACCTTTCAGATCAACTACTCCAACCATCAACCTAACACTGACAAAAACCACCACTAAACCACATCTCTAAGCACTATGTCTACCCATCTTTAAAATACCTCCAGGGATGGTGACTCAACCACTGCCATCATAGCTGACTGTTGCTATTTAACATTGAAGATTTATAATTTTCATTTATTTTGTTTGAGATGTACCTAAAAGGAACTGGTTGTTTCCCAGTATGAATAACATCTCTCTGCTTTGGAAGTCCTCAAGAAGCATCATGTCATGGCCTCTCAGCTCCATGAGTATGTGCAATTTTTATTTGTGAATTGCTGTTGTTCACTCAACCTAAAGAGTTCTGAAATTTGATCTGTCTGCTTCTTCCATCACCTGTACTGCAGCCATTGTTTCCAAGACACAGAAAGCTGTTTTCATAATTTATTTTATATTTTTGCAGCACTCCTTGACTCAGAGGCTCCCCAGAGCCTTCTCCAGCTTTTGTGATTCTTACTGGCACAAAGTTTATTGATTTTACATGCCACATGCAAGGGTGATGATTTTGCTCTGTTCCTTTTACTGAAGTCTTGTGATGCTCATCTCCCTGAAATCTGCCTGTGCAAACACAGAGTCTTTCAGACAGACCTCTTCTCTGTGCTGGAGAACAGGCCTGGCAACAAATGCTGGGCTCAGAGAACCGTGTGCACATGGGGGAAATGGCTCAGAAAGCTGGCCGTCTTGGGTAACTGGGACTAAATCTCTTGTCCTACAATTTCTTCCTTCTCTACTCCCCCCAGGGAGATACAAAAGGAGATAGCCTGCTGTTTACCACAAGTAATTTTCCTCAGGTACAAGGGTTTGGACCAGTGAAAGAAGGTATCCCCTCACTTAGGCACGTGGTGGGGAATCTGACTCAGTGGGTTTAAGAACATTATCCTGCATGAAGCGTCCTTACCTCTCTGCGCTGCAGCAAGACCTCCTCTTCCACTAGCCAAAATCCAAAGGGGACTACTTCAGATAGCAGCTTTTTCTTAACTCAGAAGTAGCTCAACAACAAATTTGGAGGGAGTTTGTCCATTTGCCTTTTGAATCCTGACAGCTATTAAAATGTGGGATGCAAAATGAAAACTCTATTAAATAGTGTCCTTTGTCCATCCACTAAAAAAATATTTCCCAGTAAGGGAAGACTATTTTTTGGAAATCAGCTCCTCCAGCAGAAGTCCTTTTATTTTTGTATGCAGGTGTCTTAGATGGTAGATAAGGCTGGGGTATTTTTGCAAAAATATTCAAGATTAGTTAAGCTGGTCCTGCTGCAGGTTAATGAATTTCAAATACAAGGTAGCAAATTTAAAGAGCCTTCAGGCTTTTTCTGCACTGTGATTTAGAATCAAACTTATTTTTCACAAAAGCTTAATTTTAAAAGATAACTTCCTTTTTTTCTATTCAGCAAAATGTAAATTGCACTAGGTAATAACAATAATTGTCTATGAATAAATGCTTCTCCATTTGGCACTGTTTAGCACATTCTAATGAATTATGGTAATAAAGGCATCTTTCTTGTGCTTTATAGTATATGAAACTAATGCCTTGAAGGGGCAATATAAAGGGATACAAAGCTGGTTGCAAGCAGTACCTTCTGTAAACATTTTTAAGGTAATTACATAGTAGACCATAATGAATACCAATCAAAAAGACAGATACTATTTTTTTCCTCTTAGGTAAGATTAAGACATGTTTAGGTTCTAAATAACTATAAACATTTTAAAGGAAATAATTTTTATTAGTGGAAGGTTGAAGTTGAGCAGCTAATGGCACTGAGCTCTCCTCCTCTACAGGATTAAAATTAATCTTAAGTCAAATTTAGTAGTTAAAAGTTGATGGGAACACAGGGGAGACTACAAATACATAGGTTGTAATATTTTTTGCTTCCTCGCTGTATACTGTGGTGGGAAACGGTAATTGGTGGGGAGCAGTACACATGACCTGGAAGTCAATGTTTGTCTGTGCAGGGTGAAAGGGTATTAAAAGCATAATGAGAGAGGAGAAGCAAATGGATGGGGGTAGGATCTCACTCTATTTCTATACTATTATTTTACCAGCAGACTATATTCCATGGCATACTGAAATACATCTGGAGTCAAACCCGTGGGAATATGCAAGTTACTTGCTCATAAAATTCTCTGCATTGCGCAGTTAAAAAATTACTGCAAGTATTCTGAGTATCCTAAAGTTATTTCCGGTGATTTTAACAGTGTAAAGACTTTTTAAAGGAAATTACAACCCCAGAGTATGCTCAATGGGTATGTATGTTCGTAATACATCCTTGGTAGGATATTGCTCAGTGGACAAAATAGAATAATGTTATTCTCTTCCAAATGAGAAACTGAAATATGGAAATTGCCCTAGGGGGTCAGACCATCAGTCCAGTATTTTGTCTAGGAGTTGTCAGTGCTAGCGGATTAAATGCCTAATCCTCTCTCCACCACCAACAATGAAAAAAAGCCTCAATTAAAAGCTTGACTATGCATACATTTTTGTATAACTACCATTACATAGAAATTGCCTTAAAATACATGTAATATTGGCATTATATTCATGGCACTGTAAGGAAATCCCAGAGAGGAGTTAAGAGGGGAACTTTTGGAGAATGATTAGATTCAGCAGTGAAACAGAAGCATGGAACTGAGCAGTGGCGGAGGTTGAGCTGCCCCCCAGCTGTGGGGTGGGATGTGTGGCCTGTAGGAGAGGTAGGAGCAAGGAGTGTAAGGCAAACAGCCTGCATTACTCTCTCAAATTACTCCTGTAGTACAACTGATTTGCTTTGAAGAAGCATATCAGGAACTGTTCTGAGCAATGATGCATCCATAGTGACCACTGGTTCATTATCCCTCATTTAACAGTGGGCTTCAAACCAATAAAGACCTACAAAAATGCAAGCTATTTTGAATTAGGATGTGAAATCTGCACTACAGGAACATTACTCATCTTTACAGAAGTTCCTGGCAACTCTGAAGTATATTCCTATATATTAATAAACTACCAAAGAAGTAGAACGAAAGGAACATCACACTTTCCTGGGTTTGAACATTTAATCTTTTTCTTTTCTCAAGGTCATTTCCATTACTGACATTTTAGTTTAATGCAAAATTGACAGTGTCCCACCAAGAATTCTATATTTTGCAATTAAACCACCAGCAGGCACAGCGGTGGTTGGATATATTTGGCAAGGAATATCGATGCGGATTTCTTGCTGCAACAACATGCATGTGTATAAAGTTCAGCAACATGAGTTCTTTGTCTCTGAACATTGTACAATCAATATTCTATTACTGCAACATGAGCTCTGCTGCATTGTAGCTAAATTAGTGTGTAAGACTCAAGAATGCAACGATGGAAAGAATTCTAATGTCTATATATAAAATGCATGTAAGCTGTTTATTTCAGCTGTAACAGTACCTGTTACTTCAAGAACTATTTATGTAATTTCATTAATAGGAGTTTAGGAAGTTTTATTTTATTTTCCTTGGGATTTTCTTCAGTAATAATTTCAAGGAAGCATCATATTCTTCTTGGTGATTTTGTTCAAATTCTTTCTGTTTGTTTTGCTTTGTATGTGGAAGATGTCTATAGCATCAGGAGGTCTATTATACAGGCTTTGCTACAGACTGAAACTCTTTTATGGTAAAAAAAAACAAACCCAAACCCAAACCAAGAGGTTTGGGGATGAGAGGGATGAGCTGCTCTCCAGGAACAAAGGGAAAGCTGTTACAATGCAGATTATTCAGGCAGCAGTACTAATGTACATAGGCAGACTGCTGTACGTCACCCCCACAGACAAGCCAGGACGGGCTTTCTATAAATTCAGTGTAGGCAGCTGCCTGCAGGAGCAGAGTGCTGAAGGTAGCAACTTCTTTCCTCATTTCTTTCCTTGCCTGAAAAGACATCCACTGCTGCAGTTGTTGTTGCTGCAAGGGAGAGGTCGCTGCTGGCGGCACGGATTGTCCTGGTGCCCAGCTTCCTTCCCTGCCTCCTGCTTCCAACAGGGGCCATGCCAGCCCCTGCCCAGCGCCCCTGGAGAGGTGCAAGGGGGACCCATCCGAAAACCTGGGGGTGGAGGTAGAAGGGCTGGATAGTGGGAACAGGAGGGAAGCTCCTAGGGGAGGAGGAAGATGAAGAGTCATTTGGGCATAACTGGATTTCAGAAGGTGGTAAACTGTAGGATGCTGGCGTTCAGTCCCTCCTGGGAAAGGAAGAGGGGGGTCTGCTCGTGTGGGGTGGAATGTAGGGCAGGCAGAGAGAGAAGGAGAAAAGCTTTCACTTGCAGCACCCTGGGACTTCCCACAACCCTCATTACCTCTTTTGTCCAGAGTCTCTAAAATCTCTTATCCACCCAACTCATTCTGCCACTATTGAGGAACTGAGTTTTGAATTTATTTTGTCATTTCTTTGGGGGATGGAAGTCAAGTTTGTCCACACAGCCTACAAGTCAAGTGGTAAAGGCTGAGGGGACCTTGAAAGGCCATGGAGTCCAGTCACCTGTCCAAAGGCAGGATCAAGCATAGCTGTTACAGTTCGCGACAGGAGCTCGTCTAATTTAGGCTTAAAGCCTCCAATGGGAAGATATGACAATGTCCTCCCCTATGCTGTACTTGTGATTTACGGTATTACTGTGGCTTAACAGAAGCATTCATCTATGCTGATAGCTGATACTCGTGCTTATAGATCTTATTTACCTTTAGTTTATACATGCTATTTGCCTTTTTTTGCGACTTCGTGACATTGTTGACTCAAGTTCAGATGGTAATTCATAACACCAAATCCTTTTCTCCATGGTGACTGAAGTGGTTATTGTAGACTCTGTATTTATGTGGTGGATTATTCCTACTTAAGCACAGATTTTTACTTATTTGTCCTGACTGCAGTGCATCTTTTTTCTTCCTGACCATTTTTCGCATTTGGTAAGAGGCTTTAGAACTCTAATCCTGTCCTCTGGTGTGTTTGCAACCCTTCCTGAGGCACATCTAGTGTGTATTCCTTCATTCAAACCATTGGTGCAAGCATTAAGTTGTGCAAGTGTAAGATCCAGGGCAGACCCCTAGGGAATCCATTAGATGCACCTCTTCAGTGTGGTAGCGCACCTTCTAATCCGCACTTGCTTATGAGACTCATGTGATGCAGCATCAAAAGCTGTACTGAAATCAAAGTATTTCAAAGGTAGTGCTTCTCCCCTGCCTGTGAGACCATTACTTTGTCACAGGAAGAGAGGAGATTATCTTGCCTAGATTTATTCTTGACTGCTATTTATCTCGTTATTTTCTAGAGGCTTACACACCGATTATTTCCTTCAGTTTTTTCCTAAGAAAGAAGAATGTCAGCACTGCATTTCCCTTATTTCCTGGAACATTTCTCTGTCCTCCATGAGCTCTCAGTGACAACTGCTAATGCTTCTGAGGTTGTTCAAATACTTCTTTTTCACACATGAGAGCGAAATTCATTAGGCCCAACTGATGTGAAAACAGCTAATTTATCAAAGTATTTTCTAGTCTGTTCTTCCCCTGCTGCATCTGAGTTCTTACGCCTTTCTTACTGGTGCTAGTTATACTAACTGCCTGACATGAGAGTGACATTTTTTTCTTTCTTGGTAACATTGGACTGTAAGTGCCTACTTACCACAGAGCAGGAAACCTTTCCCCAGGCTTCCATTTCAATATGCTTGTTTTCTTTGCTTGTGATATCTCATTTTGGACCTTGGCCTTTCATTTTTTCCTTTTGTCTGTGTATGCTCTTTCAAACTCCTCTGTATTAGTTCTGCCTAATTTACAGTTTCTGTGTGATTTGATTTTAAGATCACTGAAGATCATTTACCCACCTACGCTTGTTCATTTGGTCTGCACTGAGATAGTTTCCTTTTCTTTAAGGAACTTCAGATTTATTGAATCTTAGCTATCAGTTCTCAGAATTTCTTAAAATTTGCCCTTTTCAAGTCTGTTATCCTCAATTAGTTGGACAGTTGTGCTTATCTATTATTTTCTATATGCTGCCATGCAACTTGCATTTCAAATGTAAGGTAATATCTACTGCTCTTATTCCCTGTGCCCTTCTGTGGAAGTTGTACTTAGAATTATAGAATTGTAGAATGGTTTGGGTTGGAAGGGACCTTTAAAGGTCATCTAGTCCAACACCCCTGCAATGAGCAGGGACATCTTCAACTA
>VWZL01003271.1:265263-478319 GCA_013396915.1 Stercorarius parasiticus
CCAGAACTGGAAGCAGTCCTCCAGGAGGGGTCTCAAGAGGGTGGAATAGAGGGGCAGAATCACCTCCCTCAACCTGCTGGCCATGTTTCTTTTGATGTAGCCCAGGTTACAGTTGGCCTTTTGGGCTGCAAGCGCACATTGCTGGCTCACATCCAGTTTCTCATCCACCAGTACCCCCATGTCCTCCTTCCCAGGGCTGCTCTCAATCACTTGTCCATGCTTATGTTCTAGCCAAGTGAACTAGTTGACTAGGTCTTTTGCAGCAATTAAATCAGAAATGTAATCACTTTAAGACTTCTTCTCCTGCTTATTCACTACTGTTCTTGTATTACTGTACGGACATCAAAACTCATTCCTCGTAGCTTCATTATGAATAAAACTATTCCCTAAATAATGAGCCCTTCCCCTGACTACCTTATGAAGTACTTGTTCATAAGTGGCGTTGTAGCTCTGAAGTCCTCTTTGCCTCCTTTTCTTTGGAAAGGAGCATGACACAGTGTTTCTATACTCCTCACAAATGTGAATCCTAGAGCTTTTTTCCTAACGCAAGGTGAGTTTTCAATGAAATGACATGACTAAGGCTCTAAGAAACCTGCTACCCTGGTGAGAACTGTGTTGAACTCATGGACCTCAGTGGCTCTCTGAGGCTGTAATGAGAGTACTAAGTTTATGAATATAGAAAACTAAAACATAGATTGTCAAAGGATCCTAGAAACGGTGAACATGTTTTTAAAATCCTCAGATTCTGCTGTCTAGCAGCACATAATCACTTATAGTTAAAGGGGCAGGAGAGGTATTAAAAATTTTGTTAGCACTTGTTTGATGTGCTAAGTTCATTCAGCCCCTCCTGTGCTCGTGCTCCAGATAATGTCTATCTACCCTACCATCATTTATTTATTTTCATTGACTCACTCACTTCACAGAATTACTGGGTGAGAGAAAAACACCTATTTGCAATCTAATCAAGCAAACAAATATAATTATAATTATAGCTATGATGTGGTGTTTCCTTACTTGCAGTTGTCTTATCTGTCTTTGCCTTGATTGTTTTCTTGTTTGGTAACCATAAATTCAGGAAAGTGAACTTTAGGTGGAACCCCATCTCACCAGTAGATGTTAGACTAAATGCTTAAAACAAATAAATCACAACAACAGCAAGATCAAGACCAAAATCCCTATAATTTTTAGCTGGAGAACATCTTTATGTTATATGTATGCACTATCTGCCACAAGGCACGGGCACTGGCCACTACAGTGAAGTTATTTGTTTTATGTAGGTTTCAAGCAACTATCACTGAGCTGGCTGGTAGTTTTTCAAAATACTTTCCAGGGACACTATGGCCACTTGTAATGTATTTAATGAAACAGGACAAGGACTGTTCTCTGTCCATCATAGTGTGGTTCTTCTCACCATACCTAACCTCACTTCTGCCCTAAGGTGAGTTTGTTGTCTTCAAAGTATTTATATGGACTAGTCCCAAGCACATACCATCCTTCAAAACATGCCTGTAAATTACCTGGGAGAGTACTGGCTGGCATGAGACAAAGCCATGCCAGGGGCACTCAAATAGTTAAACAAAACAGACTTATTGGCTAGGAAGCTACTTTTATACCCACTGCTTTTTTGCATATACAAAGCCAAGAAAATGTATCTCATCAAGATGTTGTTAGTTATTCAGTGACATCCTTGCTGAATGGGAAAGCTGCTTTCATTGTCACAAATGAGAACTTAAATTTAAATAACTTTAAAAGCTCCTGTTTTCCAAAATTTTTACCTAACACATAATTGGAAGACAATGATTTTCCTAGAAGAGTGAAAAATTTAGTAAGTTGCTATTTTTTTAATAAAATTCAACAGTAACAACTGTTTCATCACAGTGGACAAATAAGTGTTTGAAGAAAAATTTATAACAACAGCTGAATATCAAGAGAAAAATGGAGAGAGCTGTCAGCTTCTTCCCAGGCCATGTTTTAAACGAGAATAGACAAAACACTAAAAAATGTGCTGTTCTGTTTATGCAAGGCAGTGAAACAAAAATGACATATTAGATTTTGCATTTCTATTTCTTTAACCTGAGTGATTCAAGTTTATGTGTAGAATTAAATGAACAGACATTATATTTTTCTGGATTTTAAAATAAATGTTTATTTATTTATCATTTCTTATTTTTAGCTTGAACAAATTTATGGTTTTACTCTGATACCACCGAGAAGGACAATTTTTTTGTGACAGGAGGGCCTGGGAGATACAGGCCAGAGCTACGTATTGTCTAGTGCAGCTTTCTGTTCTCAGTAGTTGTTTTTATTATATGGGACTTTGTCTAAAGCTTAACGATATTGGTGGAAATGAGTGCAAGCCTGAAATGAAGCACCAACTATTAGAACAAGTTCTTCCACAACTTTATCTTTTTCTCTTGTGGTATATCAAGCCAACCCATTTGTGTAGATCAAAAAAGTTCTCTCCTGTTTGGTCCTGCTCTGCCCTTTTCTCCTGTCAACGCGACACGGGGCCCTATCTTGTCCTGTTAGTGATGTTAGCCTTGATGCTCTCCAGCTTCTCCCTGGATGTGAATACCTGTGTATAGCCTTTAAGCTGTGTGCTTAAAGAAGAAAACTCACATTGTGGTTTCATTTTTCCAGTGCCATATTCTCCTTCGTCTGTGACTGAGAATCTCATTTTTGTCACCTGTTTATGCCTGGGAGCATTATGAATTATGATTGCTGGTTGCTAGGGTACAGCTATGTGACAGGGCTTGAGCTAGTCTGGAGGTTCAGTGATGACTCCAGGGCAATTCGACCCCCTCACTCTCTGTCCCATTTTCCTCCCTATTACCTACAGCTCCTCACCTTGCAATCCTGACCTCTCTGTTGAGCTGGCGCTGTGCTTCCTCTAATCTTGCTCCAAGCCAAGGCAAACTTGCTCAACTAGTAGAAAATAAATCTAGTGGGAAAAAAAAAAAAAGGTATTTTTTCTTCTACGTTAATGAGCTGGTTACTGCTTGTTCAGATGTGCTCTAGAGATAGCATGGCGGGGGCAGGAAAGATGACGTAGGCAGGAATGTGTGTTTGCTTGAGGACTTGGACTTCCTTTTTGACCACAGCAAATATTAAATGGGCTTATCTGCATCATGTAGCCCCATACTCAGAACTGACTCAGACACATGCACAATTTACATGTTAGCTCAATGGCAATAAGATACAATACTCAGCCATGGATGAGACCTTTGTACTAGCTCCAGTTATTTGAATAATAACTCTGTGATAAACACAACACTTGAACTTTGGTCAGATTCCCTTGTTCAGTAGGTTATTTCGAGTTGTAGCCTTCAGTCAGCAGAAAAATCAATGGATGTATTCCAGTCTATGCATTTCAGCTAACAACCTTGTGCTTTAACTCAGATGCCCCTCATGCTTAGTCAGATAAAATTTGCCACTGGAGACATTAGCCTCTTTCCATTGATTGGAGAAGGAACTTGGACCTTTACATCTGGAGCACTGAAGGAAGTGCAAATTGAGTGCCTACGGCAGGGTGATTGGATCCTACTCATTGAGCATTCAAATAAAGATAATACACAGCAACAGAGAAAGGCTGAGTTTGGAAAGCACCTCTGGAGATTGCTTAGTCCAAAATTGCTGCTCGGGGCAGGGTCACCTAGAGCAGGTCAGGGCTCTGTCCACTCAGATTTTGAATATCTCCAAGGATGGTGACTCTGCAACCTCTGTGGGCAATCCGTTCCGGTGTTCAATCAGTCTTACAGTTAAGAAGAATTTTCTTATTTTTAAATAGGCTTTCTTGTATTTCAGTGTGTGCCCATTGCCTCATGTCCTTTTACTGGGCACCACTGAAAAGTGTCTGGCTCTGTTTTCTTTAGTCCTCCCCATCAGGTATTTATACACCTCATTCATAAGATCCCCCTGACCCTTGTCTTCTTCAGGCTAAACAGTCCCAGCTCTCTTAGCCTCTCCTTGTATGACAGATGCTCCAGTCGTTTAGTTACCTTTGTCGCCCTTCACTGGACTCGCTACGGTTTGTCCATGTCTCTCTTGTACTGGAAAGCCCAGAACGGGACCCAGCACTCCAGATGTGTCTCACCAGTGCTAAGGAGAGGGGAAGGATAACCTCCCTCAACCAGCTGGTGATGCTCTTCTTCACCAGGAGGATGTTGGCTGCCTTTGCCGTAAGGACACTTTGTTATCTCATGTTCAGCTTGTTGTCCACCAGGAGCCCAAGGTCCTTCTCTGCAAAGCTGCTTTCCAGTCAGTTGATTTCCAGCATGTACTGATGCACAGAGTCCAGCAAAGCCCCTCTTGTGTGTCAGGAAGTTACCATTGATGCACTCCAAAACCTTCTGGATTGCTTGTTTCCTGCATCAATACTGTCCCTCCAGTAGATGTTGTTGTGGTTCAAGTACTCCATGAGGACAAGGGCCTGTGAATGTGAGACTTCTTCCAGTAGTCTGAAGGCAGACCCATCTACTACTTCTCATCTGCTACTTCTTTATGATTAGGTGGTCTGTATCACAACATCAATAACTTAGTTTAGATAAGAATAACAGATAATTTCATTGTGGTATGGCAACATTTTAGATATTTCCAGAACGAATCATTCTCTTGCTAATCATCAAAGAAATTATAAATGAAAAACTGAAGAATGAAATATGAGTGGCACAATTGGGTAAGAGGCTACTAAGAAACCACTTGATTTAAGTGTCATTTTTTTACAATATCTCAGTATAATATAACCTTAGTATATCCTACCTACATTGTTGATTAATAATTTTAAAGAAAACTTTCCAGGGCAAGGAACAAGTCTTCCCTTGTGTTTGCATGGGAATTGTATTGATGTTGTAAACTATTTAAAACTGTTCAGTTAGCTCAGCAAAAATGACTGAATCTGTAGAATAACTTTGTGTAAACTCTACTTGTCCTTGAATTTTTTCTCATTTAAATATTCTGTGTATGCAAGATAGTGTACAGAGGACAATGCAAATACATGCACAGTGCATAAACAGTGTGACATAATAGAAATGAAAGGCAGGGAACTAGGATAAAAACCGTCAAATCTGATAAAAGATGGTAAGCAATAGACAATAGAATTAGGATGATGAAATGCTGTATTAGGAAGGTAAGATGATTTGATAGGTGGGATGTGGTTAATGAGGCACGGCTTTATAATTGCAAAACCAAAATATTAGGACAGGGCAATGGATAGGAGAAAGTAGGGCAGCAGTGGCTGAGAAATCCTAGCAGTAAGGTTTTCAATTCCTCACTGTGGCACTAAAATTCCTTAATAGATTCACTGCCTTGAGATTCATGCAGGTTTGAAAACTTCAGCTATAATTGCTTGGGTTTTGTGGCTTTCTTTTATTTTACTCTCTAGAACAGTGATATTCTGTCAAACAGGGAGCTCAGTGCTGTGAATTGACTGGGGCAGACTTAATTGCAGTGGTTTAAGACATCACCGTCGCTAAGCTCTTCACTCCTTGGTGAGCTGTTCCTCACCCGTCTGAAGCATGGCAGCACCAAATGTAGGTAAAAGCTGTCACTCTGTCCAGCTCGAGGTCTGGCTGTCTCTACATCCTGCTCTCAGCAGTGGCCAAGTGCCAGGATGGATATATGATGGCACCTGTCTGTTGCCATTCATATCCCAAGAGGAGGCACAAGTTTGCTCTGGCACATTAGGCTCAGTTGCAGCCAGGAGGGAAGGTGTTGGGCTCCTTCGTGCCCCACTGTGAGCAAGGACATGCCGAGGAGGGGCAGGCAGGTTGAAAACAAGCCTCCCTGAGGAGATAAGATCATGAAAGGAGATATCACTGCAAATGAAATAGTATGAGTGATATCCTCACTGCAAAAGTCAGTGACAAATGGCCATCTCCTTACCTATAAAATCTATAAAGAGCACATGTTAGTTAGCGTGTGGCTAACAACCTGGTTCTGAAAACATGCAGGGGAAGCTTTTAAGTACCTCATTTCTTCCATACAATTCAACGAAACTGGTTTTCTTAGGTGTGTAAAAGTTTGTGGGATTGAACCCAATAGTTTATTGTATGGAATGTTTCTTTAAATTGCTAGAACTGGGCAGTTAATTTTGCACTTATATCACACTCCATCTCTGGAGACATTCAAACCCTGCCTGGACCTGTTCCTGTGCAACCTGCTCTGGGTGACCCTGGTCTGGCAGGGGGGTTGGACTAGATGATCTCTGGAGGTCCCTTCCAAGCCCTACCATTCTGTGATTCTGTAATCTCTGTTATGGAAGTGCAGGACTGTGTGCCTCTAAAGGCAAAAGCAGTGTGAGTACCACAATATGTGTAATGAAGAAAAAAGCTGCATATGAGTTGATTAAGGTTCTAGCTAAATATGAAGGTACCTCTTTTGATAAAGCTTACATGTCAAAAGGATTGAAAGTTCAGTTTGGAAAACCACTTACAGGATATGAGTATGTTTTCCAACCACCTAAGCTTACTGCAAACCCAAATCCTTGGGACTCCCTGTTTCCACAAGTGCTGAGCCTGTCATTAGGACCAACTCTTGCTTTATTTTGTCTCTGATCTTGGGTATTTTTCCAGCCCCAGAAAATACTGGAAATCAAATGGAAATTATAAGCTGAAGGTGGGAGCTTTTTGAAAAATAGAACCCAAGCCCAAAGCTCTTTTTGTTTTGAATGAAGACTGAAGCTTGGCATTTCGCATGCTCTCAGTTTCTATCTCCCTTTCCTATGCTGTTGCACTGTATTGCTCTCATTATGAAATTAGGGAAGATTTACAAGGAAGTAGTTTGTGGGGTTTGGGGCTGGGAGACATTTTCTCACATGATGACAAAAATGGAGAAGAATTGAGGAGGTGGACAGAGGAAGCACTGTTTCTGGTAGCAACTAGAAAGAGATATTAGTGAATATAGACAAATTCTTTGGAAAGAAATGATAAAAACCAGTGTATGGTAACAGTTGCGCAATCATTATATGCTTATTTGGAAACAAGCGGGTAGTGATTATGCAAGTCCTTTATTTCTGTTTTGATAATACTTCTCAGTGAGAATATAATGAATGACATAATTTAAAAAAATAAGTGCCCATTTGTGATGTAGAGATGGTATCAATTCCCTCCATGCTGCCTGGTTCAGGAAATGTCAGTCATTAGAGGACTTGGTGAACATGACGCACAAGGACATTCCTGTTTGCAATTTTGTGACATAGATAGTGTTTCACAGCAGTCCCTTGTACCTACAGCGTCATGCCCAGAGTACAGATGGACACCAACATGGCCAGCTCAGTTGCTTTGGCATTGCCCAATTTGTTAATAAGTTCTAGCCTTGCTTTTCTCTATTGCAAATTAGGGACACCTATAAAATTACCAGATTCTTCTCCAGTATAAGCCTACGGCACAGCACATGAAACTCTGAGCTGCCCAACTTAAGGTTCTGCCTGATTACAGGATCATCCTTGAATTTAGAGAATATGACTACAGGAAAAAAGACAGAGGCTGTCTGTTAACATATGTAAATAATGATTGCAGGTATAACTCATGTACACGGCATAAGGGCTGAATATTTCTCAAAAGCAGGGACCAACATAAGTATTTTCTCTGGCCTCTGAAATAAGGATTTCTCTGTGCTCTAATTTCCAAACTAGGTCTTACCCAACACTGGGAAAGGTTTGCTTTTATACCTATACTGACAAAGTGTTGTAATGTAGGTGCAGATTTATCAGCAAAGTGAGATTACTTTTACTGCTTATACTAATTCCCTGAAGAAAATAACACTGGCAACCCACCCTGTATCCATGTTTTTCTTACTATAATTAAGTTTGTGCTTGGATTTTTTTGGCATAGGAATGAGCACAAAATAACACAGCTTTAACTGATAATCTATACTGACATTTAAGTATTGCCTTGGAGGAAAGTACCTCCTTGCCCTCCCACCTTGACTTCTTAATCTGAATTTTTTACAAATGTAGAGAGAGCTTCCACTATTTTCTTGACACTTTATTTTTGGTGATGGGTGTTGACTTTTCTCATTTTAACCTTTGGTAAATGGGAAGAGAACAGGAGTTAGGTCTATAGGAACAGGGACAGGAAGGAGGCATAGTGGTACTTGATTCCTCTGTACTACCAGTCCTAACATTTTCTCTCTTTCTGCTGCTTATATCATCTGTGATCAGGAGCAAACCCAAGTTTATTTCAACGTTTTTGAAGCAGAAGCAGAGGAGGTATACTTAGAGGCAGAAATATTTCAGAATAAAGAAAAAGAAGCTTAAAGATACTTACGTTAACATTCCAGTAACTTTTATTTGAGTAAATAACTTCTCAGCCTTTTGTTACCAAGTTTATATTTAGCCCAGGATACAGCTATTGCCTTGAAATAAACTATTCATTTATCTTTCAAATAATGTTTATTATATCACTTCTAGGATTTTGCAATAACGAGACTGTTAAAGAAAGTAGAAAGAGTTCATCTAGCAAAATCAGGACGGCATGTTCTCCTGTCCTTTAACATCAAACATAGATTAGTCTCCTGCGTTTGCTTCACCCCTCTATGTAAATACGTAAAAACACAGACTGGATTATTAAGTTTACCTTGTTCAGTCACTCTGGTGACACTGATCCATATGTCAGGCTCCTAGAGTTCTGTAAAAGATAAGATTAGTAAGGAAATAAAGTTCAAGGGTCAGAGCTTTGGTAAACAACCAAAGACAAAGGAAGTCCATTGAGGTGAAATTGCTTAAAACATACATATCAAGTAACCATTTAAATTTCAGCCCTTGGATTTATAGTGCAAATAGGCAGAGAGGAAAACAAAAGGGAGGCAATGTGTCACTAATTCAGATATTCCAGTGAATGAGAAGAACTTTTAGGACACTTCTCCTAAGCTTTCCAGCTGCTGTGCTCTTGAGACCTTGGTCTGTCCTTCAGCCAGTGTTCTGCTTCTGGGCTTTTTATCACACAGACACTACTTCTACCTTGCATGATATTGCCTTGGCAGGGTGCATTCTGCTACCCTTATTGATAGTCCTCTCTAAAAGGTTATGCTAATGCTATTGCATTAAGGAGAAGTGAGACTGCATTCTTCCCAAGGGAGAAACAGATGACCTTGCAGCCCTTTGCTCATGCATAACCTTTTGCAGAAATCAGAGTTGCAGGGGTGATGCCCATGACTGCAACATCTGTGGGAGCAATATGAGCTGTAGCTGCATCCCTGGCTTGGGAGAGACAAAAACAGCCTGTCACCCTGACTGGCACTATGCTTAGCAGCTGCCATGCTCCACCTCTCACTTTGCTCCTGGTTACTTACATGGTGGGAGTTGCTTTCCTCTTGAGTGGCCAAATAAAGTACTTTGCCCATAGAGTAGGTTTAACTTTAGGAAATGATGAATATACAGATTTTTTAAGGACTGTGTAGGTTTTGAACTTTGAGAGCGGCTTCTTTTTGAAGCTCAGGAGCACAGACAGAACCAGCTCTTGTTGCTGGCAAGAGTCTTCTGGAATTCCTACTGGTTTAAAAGGAATTGGGGATCACAGGAGGCAAAGAGGAAAGAAATCCAGTCTTCCTTTCAGAGCTATACATCTCTAATTCCCTTTGATCTTTTGCTCAGCATTTGATTAAATGTTTGCATGTAGACCAGACTACCTAATCAGAGGCGGTTTGCAATAACTCTGTACCAGTGTTATGTGCTTCAGTCTACCTCTGTAATCTTGCAGACCAGGATACAAGGACTTGGTGGTGTTATCATTCATAAGAAAGAAGCTATTTAAGGTCAGTTTCATGCTTCTTTTAAGATTTTCAGAGGCAGTTCTCCAGGTACAGTAAGTTCTGTATCAGTTCAATGTACTGAAGAACACTGTAATATTTCCTGTTGTGGTTACAGGGGGGAAGTACCTTATACTCATTACTCAAGACTGATGTCAGCGGAGTGTTTCAGTTAGAGATGTACTTTAACCATAACCTCAGATCCAGGTAACCTAGATCTGAACATCTCTCAAACATCAGGAAATTTAATTCTACTGTGACTTTCACAGTGAATCTCCTTTTCATAATGAGTCAGACGCTCAGTTTAAAGATACTCCCATATATATAAGTCACAGATCTATCTCCCTGCCTTGCTGTTACTTCTACAGATTTAGATCTAGCTCTGATAACTGAGGCTTAGGCTGCACCGATGGTGCTGAATTAAACACCACCACAATGTTCCCAAGCACCTGCTGGAATAGTCCCTGCCTCTCTTTTTGACCAGAATAACTAGCATTTTCTGAAACAGTTTCCAGGCACAGCAAGGGACTTAGCATGTGCCAAGGACTGTACTTGCTATGGCAGTTTGGATGACCTTGTTTTGGAAGGTAAGAGAACTTAGCAGAAGAGACATGGCCACATTGTGCCAGCTGATCTTAGAGCCAGAAAACAGGCCCTGGCATGTTTCCTTTACTAGTATAGATATAGCCTCAGGGTTTTCATCTTTGGCTCTGTGATTTGTTAGGAAATTTTTTACTTCGGATAAGACAGCAAGATGAATCACTTTATATGTACACTTATGACTTGGAACTGGGTAGAAGCTAAAGATCTCGTAGTACTTTTCAACAGAAAAACAGGAAGAGCCCACATGTCCCAGGTTTTTTTTCTGTCTCAGTTGGTAGTATTTGAAATTTGAACTGCTCTTCTTTAATCATAATACTGTTATGGTTTGGTTCTCTACATTTCAGGGCGATTTGCCATATTAGAACGTGTCAGGCCAATTAAAAAATGATATTTGATTCTCTTTTGTTCAATTCTGTGCCCACTATTTGTTGTTTTCATAGGCTATTTAATTCCAAAATTAATACAATCATTTCTCTGAATGATGTCATGAAATAACTGTTCTTAATGCTCAATACCCACTGATGTTAAGCAAGACGTGAAGGTAGTTTTTGTCTCATGAAGAGAGAAACATTGGAAGAGATATCTATATTTGTACCTCTGAGGGACCACAGGGCCAAGCAGAATGTTTTACTGTTCATGGTGATGAAGCAGGACAGGCAAATTGAAACTCACCTTTGGTATTCCACTGCAGATTTGTGTTGTTTTATGTAATATCTTGTGGATATTTGGAGAGCCATGTCAATCCCAGCAATCTGGGGGGACCTCAGGACCATCTGCCTGGAGGCACTGGAGGGGCTTGTCCCTGTTGCTGGGAGCTAATGACGGATATGACAGGGGGGTGATGCTTTGGTCTAGTTCATTCCACAGTGGAGGGAGAGCTGCGGCAAGCTGATGTGATCTCCAAGTATGACTCCTGTGTAGGAGAAACTCAGCTGATCAGATTACAGGCTACCATCTCCTCAGTTACAACTGTGTCAGACTGAAATTTCAGGACATTTATATTAGTGAGTGGAGGGAAAAAACTGGCCCATAGCAAACAGAAGAGCTTTGGGTCATGTAGCCCATTGCTCTGTCGATGCAAGGTTATAGTTCTTGAACATCAGTCTTGAGCAGATTAACTGGCTCAAATAAAAGGGCTTCTACTCTTTCCCTTTGGGGGATTTGCCATTGTTAGAAGTAACTTTTATCTGATCTTTTTAAAAAATATTAGCTCTATTTTCTTATTTGCCCTCATGTTATCTTCCATAACTCTTTCCGCACCACGCTCTCCAAAAGGGAGACAATGCATCCCAAAACAGTGACATCTGGACTCAGTACAAGATCCAAATTTCACTGGCTAGTTTGAAGTCCTGGGATGCAATCCTGTCCTAACTGTGTCATCACTCAGCTTGGCAACACATAGTTAACTCTTTCTCATCTTCCTAATCTTTTTCAGTTGCTTTATGGGGGAAGAAAATACATTGGTTTAAATCATGAGATTAATGGGAATATTTACAGAAGTTTTCATATTTGAATTCCACACATTCTGCCTTTTGTTCTGACAGTCTTCTTTCTTCCTTTAAGTGCATATTTGTGAATGGCAAAGATAATAATAGGCAAATCTCTCCTCAGTTGGCAAGGAAGCAGGATGTTATCAGAGAAATGATCAGTTTAAATTAATATGCAAGGATAGTGGAAAGGCAGAGGTCTGCACTGCAGGTTAGCAAGTCGTCCACCTTGAACATCAAGGAAGCCTTGCACTCAGCACCATCAATCCCATTGCAGAACTCAGAGCTTTAGTATTCACCAGCAATCTGATGATAGAAGATGGGGCTTGACCAATCAAAGCACACAACATTTCTTTTTTGAGAAACAGTCAATCTCTTTAAGTGTTGTTCTTAATTTTCTCAGTCTATTTTACAGTATTTGCAGACTCCCAGTGGCAAGCCAGGGGTGCTCCGTGTTGAGCCATGTATTGATAAAAGCATGATAATGAGTTGTGTGTATCCGGGTTGTTTTTTTTTTATACCCAATGGGTCTTGAAAAGCAGTCTTGTATTAAATGCTAAATGCCCATTTAAAAAAAAAAAAGTTTCAGTGGGCACCGAGTCTTTGGGCATTGGCTTATGTGATGCTCTCACCTCCTGTCATTGTACGCTTTGCCACCTAGAGATGATTCATTTACTACCATGCTCATCTCTGTGGAAGGAGCTTTTAGACATGTTTGTGGTTTCAGTGTTGTATCCCTGTTGCCTTTCTGTAGGCTTGCCTGCGCAGCTGAAAAGGTGTTTGTTTTTTTTAACTTGCACTTAAGTTATGCTAAGGTAAAAATTCAACCCAAACCAGGCCCTTTGCTTTCATCTCCAGGACAAGCATGTAAGGTCACTGCTGTACCTCACTGAGTTCCTCACATCCCATGTTTCCTACTAAGTTTCAGGCACCTGCAACTCCTTTCTTCTGAAACACTGTGATATTTGACGAGCATCCTCCTTCATGCAGAGCCTTTGTCATTTAGCAATAGAGAAAAGCAGTACAGAAAGGTTTTTGAAACAGCCATGTGAATATTTTGTCTAATCTAATCTCACGCTTCACTGCAAGCAAAGCTAGATAAGCTTCCCTCAGAGCGGCAGAGCAGAACCTGCTGCCAGCCGCTGAGAAAGGGTGTCTGTATGGGTGCGAGAGCCTGACTGACTCTCCTGGGCCTCTTTGAAAGACTCTGTATCCTTCTGTCCTTTGCCCTACAACTGTATTTCTAAATATTGTCTTGTTCAATGTACCCATGTGTGGGCTCCCCTTGTTGAACTGGCTTAGGTGCTGCTAGGGCCATAATGAACTGTATGAAAGAGGTTACACCTTTTTTACACTAGGCTCTGCTAAATAAGACCCCTGCACAGCTCATATGAAGCTCTGAAAGCTGTATGGCTAGTGATTAATGGACGTCTTCCCCTAGCATTAATTCTTCATCTCTGATTGAGTTGTCTTCCAGGGCTTTCAGGTTTTTATGGAGGGAGGTTAGACATTCAGGAAAGTGTCCAAGGTGAGGCATGAAGCACTGGTCTCAGTGTTGCACAAGACATACGTACAGTTTTCAGGAACGCCTCCCAAAGCATTTGGTGAGCCATACGTTGCCAGTGCGGGTGGCTCTGGACTCCACTAACCTTATTTTGCGAAGTCAGATGCTGAAGGTATCCCTTAGATCATGCCACTGGGTGAAAAGAGAGAGCAATTGATTCATCTTTTCATCTGTCTTCTTTTGTTTGTTTGCTTTTCCTCCTCTTCAGTGACATAAATTGATGGTCTCTGGCAGGAAGGTAATAGCATCAGGTAGTAGTAGTATCATCTGATGCACCCAAATCCTTTGATTATCTGGCAGAAGTTTAAAGTGCAGTTCTATGCTGAAAAATGATTCTAAAAATGGCACTGCGGGGTTCCGTGCCTATCATCTCTAAATTATTTCCGTATCAAATGTCTTCTGTGAGCAATGAAAAAGACACTTAATTTTGTTCCTGCCTGTCAGCCCCCATGAACATAACCTGGACTTGAAGTTCACACTGGATTCTTTTCTTCTCCCATGTAATTGCCAGTAATGGAGTGCTCAATGAGCCAAATTAAGCCTTCAGTTACACCGTAGCAAGTCTACTGGCTTTGAACTGGACCTCATTGCCATCTGTAAAGCCCCGCATTTTCTGCAGTTTTGCTCAGGTGACTGGAGCCTATTAAACACCTCTGTTGATGCATAACAGGAGGAAATACAAATCAGCTCCCTGTGCCTTTACCACTTTTGGTATGCGAACAGAGGCGGAAAGCAGAAATTTTTATTTTTTCCTCTCTAAAGCGGAATGCACAGGGTGCAGGTCTGTGGGGGAAAATGTCATAATTTTTTGTGTAGTATTTTTCAGATCAAAATTGTACTCTTCAGAAGAAGAATACTACTTCCCATATGACACAGTCTTAAACAATTTGCTTTGCTTTTTTCATATTTTGCACGTTGTTCTTGCTCAGTACGAACTACTCAGTCTTGTTTTTCCTGCTATTCTTGTTTTTGGTACTCTTTTCGTAATCTTTTGTACTCCCCTCTAATCTTGTCACAGAATATACACCCCGTTTGATTAATACACCCTCCCACCCTCCCATCTCTGTAGGTTGAAGAACATTTGCTGTTCACAGTGGTCTACACTTTATTTCTTTACTTGAAGCACTAAAATACGTTTTATACATATATACATACAGCAATGCATATATTATTGATGTAGGAAAAGTGTGCATGCTGCAATATCTTTTTCAAATAGCTGTTTTCACAAACCAAACCCCCAGTATTCAGCAATAGTAAAACTGGTATCAGATCCCAGCAGTAGTACTCCGGCAGTCAAAGAGAGTGATATGACAGGAAGCGCATGCAATTCAAAATAGTCTGTCTTTATTGGTGGATAGTTTGGCCAGATTGTGGTGGAGAAAGAATAAAAAACTCTTAAAAATCAAGTAAACTCCATTTTTGGGGAAAAAAAAAAAAAAAAGTCTGGTAGACCTTGTCTGGCTGCTGACTTTCCCCATTCAGGGTGGCCAGATAAACTAACACACGCTGACTAGTTCGTTGCCAAATTTCCTCTACCCAAGGATGCATGGAAGAAAAGGCAAAAATGCATCCTGAATTCTGGCCCCCAGATAATTCCGCCAGTATGCTTGTGTACAAAAGAGACAAATACAACATACAAGCATAAAAGAATAAATGAAGTAATTTCAGAAAATAATGGTTGCTTTGAATTCTAGAGTTTTAGTTTTGTTTGCTTCAAATAATCAGCTGCAGACCCTCCATGGTGGCCTCCAGGCTGGCTAACTTCCCAAGCATGTCTTTGAAGGTTGGTCCAGGCTCCCTTTTAACACATGAGATGAATTCCTGGGTATATTTAGCAGCATTTCCTTTCAAGTAAGTCTCTGAAGAAGTGGCTGTTGGATAACATTGCCCAGTGAAAGATGGGGAAGAGGACAGAGATTAACTGGCTTTTATTAAAGTCACTGTGTGGCTATGGGGCCCAAATTTGTACAGGGGCAATTTTATCATAGGGACTGTGTTGCATATTCGCTGGACAACTCGATATACAGAAAACCCACACAGCACAGAGCTTGTCGAAAGGAAGGCAGATGAATGGTTTAGGCTTCATTCTGCAATGAGGTGCAGAGACTACAGAGGGAGAGGAATGTTCGGTCTGTCAGGACAGTGGCCCCTGCTGTCTTCCTTACTCCTCTGGAGCACATGCCCATTGCATCTGTGGTGGTGGCAATAGCACAGACATCTGTAAGTCACATTTCAACTGTACCAATTGAATTGACAGAACTTCATTATATAAATGGCTGATGAAGGGTGTTGTTGATGGAAATTTCTGCCACTCCTCATATAACATAGCTTCTAATCACCGCTCTTCCAACAGGGACAAAAAAAAAAAGAAAGTAAAAGAGGAACTGGAAGAATCCATCCCCAAATTACTACAGGAGATGGTGTGGAGTGCTATAAAAATGGTTATGTTCAATGCCACTCCTCTGGCAAAGACCTGCATAACTCACTGGTGGCTCCATCACTCATGAGCAAAGCACTCATCCCAAATGCATGGCCATAAAATCTTTATAGTGCCTCGCAAAGTGTGGTGTGCTATAAAGTTTTTATAACCTTGCATTTGGGATGACCACATTACATCATTACATATTTTCCCCATAAAGATTTTGGCTTACTGCTGCTCTACGCCAACTAACCTTTACAGATGGTTCCTAGAATAGCTAAAAGATCCCTGCTTTGTTTTTTTTTTTTGTTGTTTGGGTTTTGTGTTTTTTTTTTTTGTCAGCACAATTTTAATGTACTCCTTTTGTTTCATTAAGTCCCAGAGTTAGGCTGCAGGGGAAATGGAATAGTGCAGTCAATACACGACTGGATTTGCTTTCCAGTTATATCAATCACATTGTCTCACTCCATTATTAAACATTTATGCTGTGGTAATGTTTGCATAGTACAGCTGATATACAAGCCCAGGCACAGCAGCAGTGTGTATGGGGTATGTATCATGGGATCTGGTTTGTACGCTGTCAGCCCTTGGGGAATCTATATCGCTCAGAGCTTTCATTATGTAAAGCACTAATATATACTACAAAGATACTTCCTGTCTCCATTTTTGTTTATTCGCAATTCTTTTCTTGGCTACTTTTCAGCCAGATGAGTTAGTTACTTTTTCCCTCTGTGACTCTCTGAGCCCAGGAATATGCAACCTGGAGTGAAGAAAGAAATGAAGAAGCCCTCGATCCATCGGTAGCATGAACTTATTTTGGCTTAACCAGTCATGACACTGCACTCTTTGACCACGTTTCTCTATCTATAAAAGGGGACTAACAGTGCTGAGTCATTTTAAAAACTGGGTTGAGAAAAGTTGCAAAAGGGCTTCTTACTGTATTAAATCCAGGGTTACATACGAAAGTTTAAGCTCAGGCATGGCTTTTGGAGAGCAAGATGGTGTAGGATATATGAAGAAGTTAAGAATCTTGTAAAGAAATGTGCCTATTTTAGTAAGCATGACATCATACTTAAAAGTTCTCATAGTATCTGAAGCACCTTGAAAAATATGACCGAGGTGGTGTGCTGAGCATGACAATTTTTAAGCCAATAGATTGGATTAAGATATGAAACCTTGAAATAGAACTACTTTTAAAGAATATCTGTGTGTTTAAAGTCAAAATTACTTTAAAAGTGAATTAGAGTTAGCATTTTTTTAACAAATAACACAGTTCCAGAATAAGAATAAATACAGTGATGAAAACTAGATGATCTTTAAGGTCCCTTCCAACATGAACCATTCTGTGATTCTGTGAAATAAAGAGAGGAAGGTTCTGCACATTTTGAACAAAACTGATGAAAAAACAGTTTTAAGATTCAAGGCAGATTATGTCAGGGGACAAAACAATCTCTGTATGAAAAATATTAGAACCAGTCTTCTGGTCCAAATAATGAGTGTTCTTCAGCTTTTACCTGTAGTTTAATGAATTACATTAGTTTAAATATTAGTGCTGACAGAGGAGATGGGGCTATAAATCAGTGCCAAAACGCATTAACTAATCAGGGTAAAATAAAGTTCCAATCCAGAGCTCCACTCTTTTCTTAGATTTTTAAAAATTATCCTTTGTTTATAACATTTTTTTCTTGCTTAATTATCACCAGTTTTTGTCCCCTGTTGTTAGACAATTCGGTCCACAAACAGTTGGTTACTCCTTGTCTCTTGAGCACTCATTTAAAGCAGGTTTCAGCAGACTTTTGGAAGCCCCAGCTTAACCAAAATTTGTGATTTTATGCTTGATGATCATCAGTATACAAGAAAAGGAAAATAATGTCATCCATTGTCACCCATTCATTCGTTGTCATCTGTTTCTGACGTCAGGCAGAATCTGACTGAGTTAATGCCATATGTTTTCAGCTGCTGAACAAATGGGAAAACTTTGACACTCTGCAGTGCTAACTTACATATGCAAATGATGTCAATGTAGTCCACTGGGTAGAATGCAGAGCAATGTATTTTTGTGTGATATATTAAATGATCACCACTTTCTCATGAGAAATAGGTCCAGTCCTCAAGTAGGTAACATTCGGTTATAATTGAATGAGTTACAGAAGTTAAAATTTGAAACTTAACTGATTTTAGGCAGGAGACTTGCAAACTTTCACAGAATTAATAAAATTGAAGAGTAAATCATCCTTTTCTGTATGTCTAGTGCTGTCTGGTGCTGGGGACTGTCTGTAATCGATGTTTGAGTCTTAATGAGTAGCCTCTCTGTATGTTTATTTATGCTTTCAAGCTACTGTTTATATGTGTCTGGTAATGGTGAAAAATGTCTTCCAGGTGCAGCATAATGTAAATGTGGAAGACAAAGCTCTAAGGGACAGAACTGAGTTTTGCAGCTGACAGCTGCACATGTGATGTCCCCTGATGGAGTAGTTTAATACAGACCACAATCAATTAATTACGTTTAGAGTTTGTGGAGAGCAGTGCAAAAAATGTCAGGTGCAGTAAAAAAAGTAGTTTTGAAAAAACATAGATGGAAATGTGTATATTCTACTCTTAAGATAGCTGCTACCTATATCATTAGTATCTTAAATTATCAGAATGAAAAAATTGATATGACCTCATGTGCTCTTTTGCATCTTCCTTCTTTTGACATTTATGTTGGCCCAAAGAGTGAAAATAATTTGAGTCCAGTTCTTGTCTAAACAATGTCTGGATGAGAAGAGCATTTTAGAGTTCACTGCTTCTGTCAGTGAATTCCAGATCAAATCTGATCCAATTTACACAGAAAATTTAAAGACGACTTAATCTGATGTAAATTGAAGGACCTGAATTCTGAGCCTGGAAAAAAAAAATCATATGTGGAGTAATATTCTTCCTTTTCCCACCATATTATTTTTTACTTATCCATCAACATAATTTAATAAGGAATTTTGGAGACAAAATGCCCTGATCATTTTGACTTTGACTTAGCTAACTGTGCTGGCTGTCTTGAAAGGAAGACGACACTCATTCTCCCACAGAGAGTTGTTCTAATGTGATAAAAGAAGTTTAAATCAGTACAAACAGCACCCAATTTGCAGGCTTTGCAAGCATCCAGCTGAGCAACTAAATCACTAAACACGTGTAGATTTACGCCTCCTTGAGATTATCTCTCAAATCATTCCAATGTCAACCTATATATAAGAATTACGGGTTTGAGATTCACTCTAGGACTTCACAATACTCTAAAAACAACCCCCAGTGTTCTGCATTTCCAGAATTGGCTGGTTGTGTGACGGGGGCACAGGGATGCAGCACGGGGAAGCACTGCACCACATAGGGACCTGGGATTTCTCTATTCCCACCCGAGGAAGGCAGAGAGCAGGGTGTGCCAGAGGCTGGCTCAAGCAGCTGATTCGGATATTGGCTGCTTTGTCAACAGTTGTTTTGACCAAACTGTCTCCAATAGAGATCTGGCCTTGAACAGCTATTGTGGAGCTGCTTCTTTCAATTAGCTCTCCAAAGGGATGCTTCATCCCACACTGAGAGCCCATTTGTGTGGTTTTAGAGCAGTCTAAACTGTCACTCCCCCAATACTCTCAGTGTAGGAAAAGCCCAGAAATAGCCTAGAGAAGCTGTTGTGCCTATAATTCAAACCCAAACTTATTTCACTCTAACTTCCAGCCTTGACAGTCTTCCAGCTTCATCAGACAGAAGATGTGACAAAGAAAATCCACTATTCGAGTGTTTATACTGTTCTTATGGATTTAGAAGGTTCTATATGAAATACAGTTTGAATCAATATCAAAAGAATGAATAAATAAATAAATGTCCAAGCTTCCAAACCCATCTGAGGCTCTGTTTTGTACTAACTCATGGTCAGTTTCCAGGCTTGTTGTGGGCTACAGGGTCTAAGTCCTCTTGGTTTAAGATAATTGAGCATTTTCCTCATTCCTATTTTACTTTTTCTCCATTCATGCTCTTTCCTGTGCCGTGGCTTCTACTTCTGTTTTTTAAGCTGCTAGCCTTAGTTCTCAGTTATAGTCAGGGAAATACTAACACTTTTCATCCACTCAGATCTATGACGAACAGGAATGAAAAAATGCCCACTAGCAACTAGCTGCAATTTCCCATTTGCTGTGCGCTGCAATACTGCATTCCTGCCACTGTGTAGCATTCTGCAATACTCTAAATTAAACTAATTAACTTGATTTAGGGTGATGCCTGTGGTGTCTGTTTATCAAGTAGCAGTCACAGTTTGCTTCTCTCATCTGTCTCCAGGAGTCTTCCTTGCAGGTAAGAGCCACTCTGTTGCATGAAGAGCTCTTCTCTGTGCTTTTTGTAGCTGGGCTTGGCAAGAGGAAGGCAGTTTATTGTTCTTAGTGTGTGTGATGTAAACCTGCCTTAAGAATCTGGGAGGCCCTGGGCATAAAAGCAGTATGTAAGCAAAGACCTTCTCTTAGTGGTTGGTGGTTGCTATGGCTCCATAAAAGCCAGTTTCTTGGGGTTAATAACCTAATAAATTAGATAGGCCAGTTCAGTTTCTTGAGAGCTATTGAACTGAGAGGCCTCCAGGCACATGTTTTATTTGCACCTGTTTAGCTGTGGGTTTTTTCAGGTATTTTTGGGAGCACCAGGAGCTAAAACTTGCCTTCCAGTTTTCTCTCATAACCCTAAATGAAAGCTGTGCTCCCAACAGTTGTGTTTCCTCGACCCTGCCACATTGATAACAATTCATCCTTCGGATTCTTCCCTGGAGCTCTTTGCTAACTTTCTTGGGGTGCCTTGGATATTCCTTTTGCTTAACCTTTGAGCACTCTCCCCATTTTGTTTATCCTTTCCTCCATGTGAGTTCATTATATTTATATAGATAAGTTTCAAGGGAACGATTCAGGGGAAACATTGCACCATTTTTAAAAAGGGTAGAAAGGAGGACCTGTCAGCCCCACCTCTGTGCCTGGGAATATCATGGAACAGATCCTCCTTGAGGCTATGCTAAGGTACATGGAGGACAAGGAGTTATTTGAGACAGCCAGCATGGCTTCACCAAGGGCAAGTCCTGCCTGACCAACATCAGTGGACAAGGGAAGAGCTACGAGTGTTGTCTACCTGGATTTCTGTAAGGCCTTGGCATGGTCACCCCCCAACATCTTTCTCTCTAAATTGGAGAGATATGGGTTTGATGGGTAGACTGCTCAGTGGATGAGGAACTGGTTGGATGGTCACATCCAGAGGGTAGTGGTCAATGGTTCAATGTCCAGATGGAGATCGGTGGCAAATGCTGTCCCTCAGGAGTCTGTATTGGGACCAGTACTTTTTAATATCTTCATCAATGGCACAGACAGTGGGATCGAGTGCACCCTCAGCAAGTTTGAGATGACACCAAGCTGAGTGGTGCAGTTGACATGCCTGAGGGATGGGATGTCATCCAGAGGGACCTGGGCAGGCTCAAGAAGTGCGCCCATGTGAACCTTATGAAGTTCAACAAGGCCAAGTGCAGGGTCCTGCACCTGGGTTGGGACAACCCCCAGTATCAACACAGGTTAGGGTATGAAAGGATTGAGAGCAGCCCTGCTGAGGAGGACATGGGGGTACTGGTGGATAGAAAGCTGGACATGAGCCGACAATGTGCGCTTGCAGCCCAAAAGGCCAACTGTAACCTGGGCTACATCAAAAGAAGCATGGCCAGCAGGTTGAGAGAGGTGATTCTGCCCCTCTATTCCACCCTCTTGAGACCCCTCCTGGAGGACTGCTTCCAGTTCTGGAGTTCTCAGCACAGAGAAGACATGGACCTGCTGGAGCAGGTCCAGAGGAGGGTCCCAAAAGTGATCAGAGGGCTGGAACACCTCTCCTATGAAGACAGGCTGAGAGAGCTGGGGTTGTTCAGTCTGGAGAAGAGAAGGCTCCAGGGAGACCTTATTGCGGCCTTTCAGTAATCAAAGGGAGCTTATAAGAAAGATGGGGACAAACTTTTTAGCAGGGACTGTTGCAATAGCACAAGGGGTAATGGCTTTAAACTGAAAAGGTGTAGTTTCAGACTAGATATAAGGAAGAAATTTTATACAATGAGGGTGGTGAAACACTGGCACAGGATGCCCAGAGAGGTGGTAGATGCCCCATCCCTAGAAACATCCAAGGTCAGGTCGTACGGGGCTCTGAGCAGCCTGCTGTAGTTGAAGATGTCCCTGCTCATTGCAGGGGTGTTGGACTAGATGACCTTTAAAGGTCCCTTCCAACCCAAACCATTCTGTGATTCTATCTGCTCTTTGGGATACACAACAAGTGTCCTGCGAAGTTGCAAGGCATTGCCAAGCACTAAGTTATTCTGCTTCATGCGAACTGTCTTACTTGTCTACTTCCTCTTTTGAAGATCTGCAGGATGAGGAATTAGCCTGTCTGCAAAGTACTGTGTTCACCAATGCTTCCCTATAAACAGTAGCAACCTGACTAATCCGTTTGGGTTCTTGAGGTTCTTGTGTTTAGTAGAAGCTTGTTGTATATGGATTTTTGAGCATCCTGTAAATGAATATTTCCATTGGAAACCACTCTTACATTACTACACAGGTGACAAACCAAGAAACTGCTTTCTGTAACCCTTTAACAATGGAACTGGATGCAGGAACTGCCTTAGTTTGAGCAGCAAGATGCAGGGAAGTGTGTAAGAGAAGAGCAAGCACAATGTTATAGTTGCCCAGATTATGCTCTAACATATTCCAGCTCACATACTTCCTGAACCGCATCATGTCTTTCGTGTTTTCTTCTTTGTCTGTTCTCTCTCTAAACCCATATGAACTTACCGGGTTTGTGCATTCTGCTGCAAGGAATTCCCCAGCTCTCCTCCTCTTTCTGTCATGTTTTTTCTGCCATGTGTTTCTGCCATGCTTTACTTTAACCTGCCACCAGTTCACCAGTTTGAACTGGTGGGCTCTGGGCATTTGTTCCTTGCTCACTTCTTCACAGTTTTGTAGATTTCTGTTGCAATGCACTCTCAGCTGGACTCTGGATATGACTAGTAATTTCAGCGGTTCCTTTTAACGAGAGACATTCTGAAACTGGCTTCAGGCAGCTTCTGTAATTGGCTTCATTGTTGTTTTGCTTCTCTCCTATCTTTTCTCAGCTTCTTTTGGATAAGGGGAGGGGGACAAGAACAGCACGTGGTATTCATGGAAGAAATATATGGGGTGACATACCAGTGCTTTACTTTGGTTCTTGTTGTGGGTTAACTCTAGTGGGCAGCTCAGCCCCAGACAGATGCTTGCTCATTCCCCCCACCCCCACTCCCCATGGGATAGGGGAGAGAATCAGAAGAACAGAAGTGAGAAAAATTGTGGGTTGAGATACAGAGTTTAATAGGTAAAGCAAAAGTTGTGCATGCAAGCAAAGCAAAAGAAGGAATTCATTCACTACCTCCCATTGGCAGGCAGGTGTTCAGCCATCTCCATACTGGCAGAGCTCCATCATGTGTAACAGTTACTTGGGAAGACAAACACCATCACTCTAAACTTGCCCCCTTCCTCCTTCTTTCCCCCGGCTTTTATTGCTGAACACGATGTCATATAGTATGGAATATCCCTTTGTTCAGTTGGGGTCAGCTGTCCCGGCTGTGTCCCCTCCCAACCTATTGCCCACCTCCAACCTACTCACTGGCGGGACAGTGTAAGACAGAGAAAAGGCCTTGACACTATGTAAGCACTGCTCAGCAATAACTAAAACAACTGTGTAATCAACACGGTTTTCATCACAAGTAAAAAACATAGCACGATACAAGCTACTATGAAGAAAACTAACTCTACCGCAGCCAAACCCAGTACAGTTCTCTATTACTTTTCTCATAATTCTGAACATTTTATTTGTTTATTTGGCTCCTGCTCAGTGTCATGTTTTCTTTAAATGATTTCTTATAAGCTGAAGATCTCAGTCTGGTTGGAAGTCAGCTCTGAGCCCTCTCCTGCAGATGTAAAACTTTGATTGTTTTTCCCTGCTTGCATCCTTCTACATTTATCTATATTGAATTTCATTGTCAGTGTTTACTAGAAGTTGTATTAAAACAATACAAACAGCTGTTAACTTTTAAACCTGTATGTATGTGTGCCTTTCCATATCAGAATCTTTCATGGTGGAAACTGCTTAATGTCAGATTGAATAAAAAGACGCGAAAAGTGATGAGTACTTAGGTGAATTGTTTTAAGTTGCATAATAAAAACAGGGGTCTTCATGAGGGATTAAGGTGGGAGAAACTGTGGAAAAGAAGAATATAGTTGCAAGAATAATTATAGAATGCTAGGAATATGGACGTGCCATAGGAGTATGGAGTATAAGGCCATACAGTTTTCTGGAGATCTGGATGCATTCTTCCTTATTAGAAGAAAACATAGCACCGGTTTTGTGTGTTCTTTCTCGTATTAAATCCTGTCTGTTCATACTCCTCCATAGTGTGACTCAACATAGACAGGAGGGTGGCTTGTTTCCCATAGATGGGGTGTATTGCCATGGGGTGTTGAGGTTCCATGATTAGCACACCCAAATTCATTGATGCACGTTTTCAGGCTCTTCTAGTTAAGCCAAGTGAACTCTCCAGAAGCATGCACACCTGGGGGATTAGTTGTCTCCCACTTTGTTGGACAATAACTCCTATAATCATTGAGACTTTAAAAACTGATTTTGTGCGGCTCAGCTTTCCTGTATGCCTGAAAACACCTCTGATCATAGCAGAGTGGCATTTGGCCCTGGTGCACAATAAATTGGAGTTTGTATTACTGACAGGGTAACAGCTTGACACTGTACAAACTGCCATCGTTTGTTGGTAAGTTCTCAGAGGAAGCTGCTGCAGTTATTGTGCTCAGACCTACTTACTAATCTGTGTCTCTCATTGACATGATACTTGGTAAGCAGTTACGGCATCTCATCCTGGTGCCTCTGATGCCGTGCCATCTTTCCATCTCAGTCCACAATGCTGTGATTTGGGAGTGCATGCAGATGAAATGAAATCCGCAGTGCTGTTGTGGGTCTTCAAGCACAAAAACATGTAGTAGAGTAGTGAGTCTGAACAGAGGGGGAATTCGGTGTTGGATCACATGTCTGCCTTGTGTGTAGTGCCGTGGATGCGTCTGCTTTCACACGACTATACAGATAAAAATGTTAAATAATTTGGTTTTAAAATGTTAGATGGTCTTAAAAATGACAAAGGAAAAACAATCACAGCTGCCAGGATAGTCTCTAATACTCTTGTGTCTAGTCACTACTGTACAAGTAAAATCATAAAAATATGTAATAAAGAGACTATAACTGGCCACCTGTGGGTGCCATCTGGTGGTGAATACTCTGATCCTGATCCAGCAAGGATTTGAATCCTTGCTTGTCTCTAAAGCATGATTGCCCCTCCTGTGTGGGTTGTTACTAAGTAAGTCCCATACGACAAGGTGAGCATGTTGGAAGAAAGAATTCTAATGCAGGTCCTCCAATAGAGACTCTCTGAATATTTGCCTTTCAAATGAACTAAGACTTGTAACAGCCCTGAGGAGGATAAAGCACTTCTTGCCCATGGGAAGACTGAAGACCCAAGCAATGACCCCTATTGTAAAGTTCCAGGACACACAGGAAAGCATGGAAGCGCTGTGAATAGAGCTCAGCTACTTTCATTCTGGTACCTTTGCCACGAATACACATTTCTGTGCTTGTGAACACTCAAAATACAATTTTAAAGTGTTTGGGTTATAATTACACAGATGTATGCAGAAGGGGCCGTGCTCAGAGCTGCATTAGCACAGCAGCATGCCTGGGCTCGTATGTCCTTCTGCAGCCCATGAGCTCAGGCATGTGCTAGCTGCGACTCCTGATTTCTGTCACAGTTAGCAGAGCTTGGGGGTCTCTTTACCTGTCTGTGGAGACCTGAAAGTCTAAAGAAATACCTAAATGCCTACAGCTAGCCCTCTCCCATCTGTGCTCAGCTGGTAAAGAAAGGAGCTGATGGGAGATGCTGCTGCCTCTTGTTTCTCATCAGCATCCAGTTGAGGAGGGGCCCTGCTTTCATAAGGCTGCTCACGGAGGAGGCGAGACACTATCCGCAGCTGTTTAAGATAACTTACTGACTTTGCCTGAAGCTACCGCCCCATCCCTTCGGCTAGAAAACATTAGGGACAATAACCTCTGGTGGAGGGACAGTAGCTCAGAGGCCCGGGAGGAGGGAAAGGCATGGCAAGGGGCCACAGTTGGCACAGCAATCTGGGCAGTGACTGTCTGTCCAGAGCGGTCTGCAGGCTGCTTCCCCTCTTCCTTATCCATTGCCTGCAAGCTCAGAGGCTCAGAAGCTGTAAAGTGCTACCACAGAGGCTCTAACGGAGGCTTTACAGCAAGGCATTTCTTACCTTGTAAAACCAAGCAGAAAACAGTGTGATAAGATTAAAGCTGAGGAAAAGGCTCAGAATTTCCTTTCTTTCTCTACCCATAAAACAAAGTTTTATCTTAATTTCAACCCTACATGCATGAGTTTAGCATTCAGGCGAACAGTTCTCCTGAACTATATTATCTTGGTGCTGTTCAAAATCCCGTAAACCAGAAAGTACTAGATATCATTCCCCCACAGAAAGCACAGTGGGGAATAAGCAAATAAAGTTGAAACAGATAAAGATCCGAGTATTGATCTCTGCTTGTGTTGCCTAATAGAGCGTAACTCCAAAGGAATATTGTAGTCACTGATGGAGGAGAAATCGAAATAATCTGGCTATCACTTTACATGTCTGTGTATTAGAAGGGTCATATAGGCTAAAGAGTGCTAGGGATTTACCCAAAATAACAACAGATTTTCATGAGGCATATAGATTTACAACAGCCTCCAGGAATGCACTAGAAGTAGCAGTTCAGTCCCCTTAGCAGTGACTTCAAATGGGCTAGCTGTGAACTCAGAGCAGTTCCTCCATGCTTCTCTGCCTATCTGAAATGTGTTATCTCACAGCTTCCATGTGTGGGCTATCCCTCCAAATGATCCAGGATTTTTCTGCTGATTTTTAGGATGAAATTAGTACCAGAGGCCACGTAAGAAAGGCAGTATTTTTCTAAGGTGACGATTTCACTGTATATTTTTAAGAGTTTATTTGAAATTGTTTGGGAACATCGCCTTCATTATGCAATTAATTCATGCTAGTTCCTGGAGTTGCAGCTGTATCTGAGAAACACGGATAGAAATGACATTTTCTGACTCAGTAGTGATGGTTATCACTCTCGTGGATAAAAGGGTTTTATTACAGCTTTACTTCAGCTCAAATCACAGAACTTGTAGTTATAGGAAGGCAAAATGGATTCCATCTAGCTCATACATTATCAACAATTGTTAACAGAGCTTCAGTTACAAGGACAAATTGCCAAAGCAGAAATGAAGACCTTGAGGACAAATGCAGTTTCATACCTGTAATTTAGAGTGCAGTTTGGCTCTCAAAATCTTTGAAATGTGCAATGAATGGGAGCCTTGCCTGACTTTCAGATCAACTTTCGGTTGAAGTTTTCAGAGCCAGCAGCTAGGAAAAAAATAATTTTGTGCTTGTAAAGTGAAAAAATTCTTATCTGAAAGCCCTCTGGACACTTTGAATACATGGTAGCATGATGCAGTTACTTTTCGCTGTGCACAAACATCACCCTCATGGTTTACATTATTCATGCAAACAAGATGCTGTAAATGCTGTCTCCTTCAGAGCCTCTGAGAGAGGAGGCTTCAATTCTGCCTTGGAAACCCTGTAGGCTCTCCTCTTGGGTTTCATTTGATTTGCAAGGAAATACTAAGACGCTGCCTCAGCATTTTGATGTATGAAGACACATTCCTACAGCCACTGTTGAAAGCATAGGAAATCCGTGTGGGCATGGAGTACTACCTACATGTATTAGAGTAGCATTTCAGGACCTAAAAATTTGTTCAACCTTACAGCCACAAAGGCTGTCTTGCAGAACAGTGACGAATGCCTTCTCAGCTTGAGAGGCTTATGAGAAAAACTCACATGTTTTATAAACTGAAACAGGTAACAAGTGCAGCAGACTGAAGGCATACATCGTTGATGTGATACAAGATGGTCATACTGAATTCCTACATATTTATTAGTCTGTAATTCGCTTAGAGCACTGGAGTGACATCCCTCTTCTGAAAACTGTGCTTTCTAAGTCGATTGTGTGGCGGGAGGGCAGGTGGGGAAGGAGATGGAGAAAACAGGCAAAAGTTAAGGATGATTAAGTTGGAAGGCAGAAATAAATTCCAGTACCAAATCTCAGGTAAAGTCCTTCATCAGGAAAATCCTTCTTTCCTATCCACTCACCTTTTTTTATTCATTCTTTTTTTTTGTGCGAATAGCAATACTATAGTCCTGTCACTTGCTGTAAACCTTAGCAGCCCTAAAATCCATGAAACATCTTATACCAGGAACCATGGTTGTGGTACCTCTCCCTTAGAATTATTTTTGAATGGGAGAAAGCAGTGGGCCTGAAAGATGAAGTGATTACTAAAAACTGTTAGTGCTACTGACAGACCAGGGACCTGAGGAAACAGTTTACCAAAAACTTAACCATAAATTTCTGCTTAAACCCCGTTGATTGAACATGCTTTAAACTAGAAGTGCGCTGATTGTTTCCCTGCTGCTGGCCCTATGGAACAGCCTGCTGCTCCAGTAGCCCTTTTCTCACTTCTCGCAGTCGACATGCACTGCGAGAAAGTGAAGTCTATTTTTTTCCTAAACTGATATTGAAACATAGGTTATGGAATAACCAACTTTTAAATTGTATTTCATACACCATTGACTAGAAATTCTCATGGCTTCATTGCAATCCAGATCTCTTTTATTAAAAGGCATTCTTTCAGTCCCAGTGTGATATCCTTCCGTATTGTGAGTTATTATACACTAAATATGTGTGCTAATCCAAATGAAACTAACTTCCCTTGAGTATTTTTATAGCCTACAGTCAGTTGAATCTGGGCAGAAGCTACAGAACCTGGATTAATGTACCTCTCTGTTTTGACTGACATAAATAATTTACTTATTCTGCTTCAAACCAAAAACATTTATCCTTAAACATGGGCTGGAAAGGATTACTTTTAATGAAGCTGCTAGGGTTTTTTTTCTAGTTTCCATTAAGAAAATAATGATTGGATTTTTGTGCATGTGCACTTATGTTCTGTGAAGTGATGGCACACTTTTGTCCCTTACACAGTGTAGTGAGATTTCTGTACCTAATCAAAGCCACTAAAATGTTATGGGCATTAAATTTGTGTTAATGAGGTGTTCATGAATGCAAGGAAGAACAATAGTCTGTCACTTCTTCATGAACTGATCTGACAATTTTGCTGTGCTTGGGGTATGAAACAAAAAAGCTGTAGAGATGTTGTCATTATTAAGATTTATAGCAGGAAAGACTTTGGTGACATAGGCCTGTTAGGATTACAATTAGATGTAAAAGATCATCCAAAAGAGTAGAACTGCAGGCAATTTATCTAATCAAATACAAGGAAGTGACGCTTTTCAGAGACACACTTGGGAAAAGAAATCCTGCGGTGGTGTTTACATATGGTGCTAGCGGTCTTGGTGCTGCTTCCATAGATATAAATATATTTTTTTTCTCTGTAGCATATTATTTCTCCACCGTGTTTTTTTTTCCACCTTTACCCTAAATAAAATGACTGTGTATATCTTAAGTGTGTGAGAATTAGTTTATGCTGTCACTTACATTTCAAGATAGTTTAGTCTCATGCTTGCCTAGAGTCCCTCACCAAATGAGAGCTCTTATTCAACAAAATATTTTTTAAGAGTAGTTCTGCACAGTGTTTCTTATCTTGCCTTATAACCAAAATTATGGATTCTAGCACGCTGAGTGACAGTCCACTTCCCTGAGAGCTTTTCAGAAAGTAAATATATTTTGCACCCTAGATGTAGACCAATCTGAGCATCTAATTGTCACTGGATATTGAATACTTAAATAGTTATTGTAATCCAAGAACATTAATTGCTTCTGTGAGTAAACAACTAAAATAACTAAGATCATGTTAGAAAAAATCATGGGGATTATCTTCTTTGTGCTTCAGGGCATAAACGGATCAGTTGGAGGAAAAAATATCATTCATTGACATATTGATTCATAGTTGGTCTGACTTTGGGTAGTTTATTTTTCCCTTTGAAACACTCAGTAATGGCCAGTACTGGAAACAACAGTCTATTTAAACTACTGATTTATTCTGGTGCATTTATGTATTTTTACATGTACTCTATTTAAGAGGACAACTTTTCAGCATGGTGATGTTGCATGAAGACTGTTCTTGTGTCCTCTTGTGCAAGGAATACATATTTTTCACTGCATGTATATCTGAAAGCTATGGATTTACAAATACTAAGTTTGAAATAGTTTTTCTAATAAATAGTTCTATGGATTTATGTTCCTTTTAGATTGAAACAGAAAAAAAATTGCAGGCATTCTCTACCAAAATCCAAAGACTGGAATGCATAACACCGCATCACGATCTAACTCAACTTTAATTGTAGCGAGTAAAAGTTTTTTACTGTTCTCATTGCCATTTCCTTCTGTTGTAAAGAAGGAATAAGCAGGTACTGAAGACATATCTGAGTGAAATACTGCAGCCTGTGTTAAATGGGACACCAGACTCCTTTTGCATTTTTAAACTATGAAAGTGTGAAAAATTAATTCACATTCCACTCCAAACTGAGAAAATGAAGATGTACAGGTCTGTTTTCTCACCCAGCAATACAATTTCGGGGACACCATCTATATCTTTTATTCAAAGTGCTGTATAAGGCAGTGCATAAAACTACATCCCTTGAGGGTATAGATTACCCATAATGAAGAAGCCTCTTGAGGCATCTACTAGGAGTTTTAGTGTTTTAGAGCTTAAAGTTATCTTAGAAAATGAGTGAAAATGTGATAAACTGTCATTCATCTCCTTTGAGTTGCTCTATAATTCCTTCCATCTTTTCTTCAGACCTATTTTTTTTCCAAAGAGTTATGCCAATATCTTTTGATTCCTTGTGTGGATGCCCATGCTTTTCTATGAGTGTCTTCTGTTCTGGTGTCATTTAAACCCCTTTCCAAGTTGCATAAGTTGTGAATAAAATCGGTTGGTTTTACTTTTGAAAAACTGCCTATAAAGTGTCATACTGCTATAACTTTTTGGCCTACATTATGAACAAACTTGCCGAAATAAGAAAAATATTAGAAACTTTGGCTGCTGGGAAATCTTTTAATCAGAGAGCATTATAATTCAGAATTAAAGTCATGCCTGTAACTCTGTGGACCCCACAGACAATGAGGGTAAGTTTTTTCTTATCGCCATGAGCCATTTAAATGTTTGGAGATGAATGATTCGTTTTTAACATTAACTGTTCAGAAGTTGGATGTGTCTTCTTTAAGGTTGCCTTGAGGGGTTTTTTTTTGTAGGCAGTGGAAAAAGATTGGGCACTTCCAGAGTGATGTTTATCCCACTTACTTTCTGATGAAATAAATCACCCTTGGGAACAGACCAGATTTTCCCCTTTCTAAATTATAAAGGGACCATTAGTATCAACCTTATGCCTACGTTTTAGATTATGAAAGTGAGATGAGAGGAATTTCACACAGACGGCCTATGTACTTCCTAAGACGCTCAGTAGGCATACTGACTAGATGGTTTTTACCTTAGGGTTAACACTGCTTCAAGACTGTAATTTTAAATCAGGGGTTTGGATTGCCTAAAAGCAAAGTCAATGTAGCTAAAATTGTTCTTTTAAGGTATAACCTGCCCTTAGTGGAAATGTGAGGGAATCACAGGCAACATAAAGTAATACAGATCCTAGCATTTCATCTTAAAATCTAACTTGGACATCTTGCTTTTACGCTCTGTGAACTAACACCCTCTTGAAAAATGACTTTCTATTATGTGCAAGTACCTCTTTTGGCAGTGATGATAGAGACTGACCACCAACCTAAATATCTTTCTTCTGTCTGCATTATTTTATGCTTCATGTTACATAGAATATTTAAGAGTGCTACACTGAAGTGATGAGAGGGATGATTCTTCGTTTCCTGGCACCCCGGTCTTTGTTTTGTTCTTTAGTCCATGTTTCCATTGCCTGTATCATTCCTGTTATCGTGGTCAGTTATATCCTAAATCTCTACTGAACTCCCTGCAGTCCCAGGGGTTTGTCTAAAGGTATATTTGCAGGATAGGAAGTTTTGGGCTCAAATTGCTGGGTTCTGTTTGATTTAGAAGGCGATGCCTGAACTCACTGTTATTAAATGTGACAGGGCCTGACAGAGCCTTAATCAGTTTCCCCTCTTGTCTTTTTCCACAGTGATCAGTGAAAGAGAAAAAAAATTAATTGAAAACTGTGGTCATAAAACTCATGGAAAGTGGCAAGATGAAATATAGGCTATAAGCAGTACATTAAATTTGTTTTATTTACTGTTTTTATGTGTAAGAATGATCAAACTTCAGGCCAACATTGATCCTTTAGCATTATTTCCACTGCATGAGTAAAATATAATATCAAAGTGATAGCCTTTGAATTTTCAGTATACAAAATATAACCCTTTTCATATAATGATAATTCAATAAGTAATATATGCACATAAAAATGTCGCGTCATCTGTCCAAGTTACTTACTTTATGAAACAAAGTGTTTGAATTTGGTAATAAATATTTTCTGTAAGAAAGTTACCAATAGGTTCCAACTTGATTACACTGATTAGGCACATGTGAGAATTATGACTGGTAGGTAGGATTTTTTTTAACATAAACTTATGTGTAAGGGACATAGGTTGTATATTTGCAAAGTGCCTGCCTATGGGACCAAGTGATGAAGCATCATCCCATGTAAAGTTTATATGACACCAGAGGCTAGTTTTTCTCATCTTTGGCCACTGTGCAGGTCAAGGTTGCTTCCTGACAGAATAACTCATGAACTTGTATGCTTTTCTTCTAGGAGGGCACTTGGTAACCCCTAGCTGTCTGACAGAAGAGGAAGCTTATAGCTCTCAGAAAAGGTTTCTGGCTTTCTCTCATTGCCTTTTCTGCACAAATCTGTTCCAGTCATGGGCACAGGTTGTTCTTTTTCTGTAGGAGTATCCTAATTTTTGTTCTTGCATTCATTGTTGAATGAATGAAAATCAACTCCTTCTTGGAGTTATAGACAGAGAATGGTCTCAGGAGATGACCTTACTGTCTCAATAGCATTCAGTTATACATACAGTATGTGAATGGGATAGTGATATTTATGTGCTTAATCTTAATTCTCATTCTGCATTTCACTTGTGCCTCTCTGCCCACAAATGCTTCACTGCCAGATTTATTGGCACTCTCCCTGAGCAGCTTCCAGCACCTGTGGCAGGAGACAAGACCATTAACAATGTTGTGGTTGGGATGTTGGGCCATGAGCTGGCAATCCTGAACCTCAAGAATGAACTGAACTGCAAGATAACTGCTTAAAATAGGCAGTAACAACTGTCACAGGAAGGGGCAATTTTAAGAGTGGTATAAACCCACTTTTGCCTAGTGCTCCAAACTTATCTGGACCACAAGATCAGTAGCTAAGTGAGATTCCCAGCAGCAGTTACTTCCAGAACCGAATGGTGCTTGGCTTGAGTTAGGTTTCATTTTAGGAGTTACAACTTCATTTTCTTCTGAGTCTCTCTTAGACCTGTGACACTAAAGAAATGCATCAATGCAGGTGGAGAGATGCAAAAGGTACGGGTGTCTTGAGGCATGGCAGTCTAATTGACACCTAGGCTGACCTGTAAAATTTCAAAACCAAGCCTCCCAATTGTCTTATATGCATCATGGGTCTTTATTCTTTATGCTTAGCTTCTGTCCTTTCACTGAGAAATTAACATTCTCTTCTCCTGGAAAGGTTTTGATGCTGCTCATTGAATGGTCTTGTGTAAGAGAACTGAAAATAAGCATTTGTAATATAAACTTTTAAAGAACTTGGTCTTGGTTGTCTGGGCTCATTTTAAGCTAATGAGTTTTTATCAAAACCACAATATCAAATTTGTTTTTTTTTCTGAAGTGCAGCACGTCAGCAAGCATAGTCTACCTCTGTACTTGGTTTATTTTAATATCTCCCCCAGTTGTAACTCAGATATTTAGTATCCTTTGAGTGTTTGTCAGATTATCTTAGCAGCAGCATCTCATCTCACCTCAAATTGGAAAGGCTCCTTCATGGAAATGCGGAAGGCTGGAAGGCTGATGCTTAAAATAAAGAAGATTGAACAATCTTTTTGTAATGATTGCAGTGCCTATCAGCGCTGTGTGAATGAGAGCAGCATTACTAACAGCAGCAGTGAAGGTTTGCTCTAAGGACACAGTTTATGGCAGGCACCTGAGTGACTCCGCAGATGGATAATACAAGTTTAAGCACACTTGTTGGCTGCTTCTCCCCCCACCTCTTTTTTTTTCATCATATAGATAATCTTTTCCATCACTTTCCCAAGAATAATTCAGCTGAACTTGTGCCATGCCTGAAGGCAGAAAGGAGCTCGGCTAAAGCATCTGTAATGCAATGCTGAAATCAAGTAATTTCTCTTTTACACCATAATAAAAGTTAGGCAACTGGTCAGGAAATGGGCAAAGAAACTTCAACAATGGCTATTTTTCCCAGCTTTAATTTTGAAGAGGGGATTGGCTGGTGTTTATGACTCCGCAGTTAAAACATTCCTGCCTGTACTGATAATAGCTGCTAAATGTAACCGATGCAGCAGAAAGATGCCCCTCTTTGGCTGCAATACCTCAGCAAACCCGCTTATCTGTAGCTGGGCTATATTATAAAGTGTCAGTTTTCCAAAAGGGGGTGTCTCTGATCCCCTTTGAGAAGTCTTTTGTTTTCATTGTTTGAGGAAGATGATCAGAGTTGTGTGTCAGTGGCCCGGCTTTTGTGTAGGGCCTACCTGTGCAAAACAAAGCTTATGTCAGGTACAGCCTCGGTGGCAGATGATGGTGATGTCCCTGATTAAGCTTTATAACTACTAGTCTTAAAAGACCTAATAATAATAATGTCCCTAGATAATGTTGAAGACACAATCCATGTCTGTGCACTTTCAAATGAAATAGAGTAAAACAACTAAGCTGCTTAAAGAAAAACAATGTTTGAAATATTCAGTCAGCTTTTAGGTAGTAACTCATACTTTCTCATGATTTTGCAATATATACAGATACACTAATCAGTGGTAGAAAGAGAGTGGGTGTCAGCTAGAAATTGAAGAGTGGTGAAGGACATACACATGATTAAAACTACCTCTTCCCTAACAATCTCATGTGTAAGCATCTCAGGATTCATGAGCGCAGTGAATGTATGGTCTGTACTGTTTAGATGGCCTTGGCAGAGTTGCTCAAAATTTCTTCGCAGCTCGCCTGAGTGCCCATGGACTAGTCACTGACAGGAGAGAGTGCAGGGTGAAGTACGAGAGCCATGGGCATTTCGTTTTAAAATGCAACAGCTAAGAAGAAAGAGTGGTGGACTCTTCTACATAAGACCTTTTATCCCTGGAAGTGGGAGATACGGGTCAATTCCTTCCTCAGCCTGGCAGTGTTCAAAGACATCTCTCAGGAGCGTGCCATGAGCAGTGGGGTGGGATGGTCATGGGAGAGTTCCCCAAAAGCTGAGTTGCTTTTAGAGGTTTCTATCTCTTCTCTTCTAGTGCAAAATGAAGCCTGACTTGGCTGGCATTTGTGTCTGGATTTGTGCATAGCTTTTAAGAACACAATTAATACTATGCTGTATGCAAGCAATGGGAGCACAGTTTCGACTGATCACATTTGTCATGTTATGTAATGAAATTTCCTGTTCTTCTAAAGACCTTATTATCTGCATCAACATTAAGCATGTGTAACATTATTACTTAATGCTTGTAATGTTTTTTGCCCAGGGCCCCCAGTCAAGATTGGGACCCCCACTGTGCTAAGTGCTGTATAAACATGCACAATTTAAGGAAAGATGTGACCTGAAAAGAGAGACAAAGGAGACAATAAAATAAATCTGTTTTGAGATGATAAACATTTGCACTGTTTAACTGTTGTCATAAGTTGGTAGATGGCCTCATTTGTGCCTCAAGCTATCATTAATTATCTGACTCTTCTTTTTATAGGCAAAAAGGCAAAGAAGGATACTGAGCAGTGAATTGGATTAAAAAAGGACACGTGTTTATCTTCGTTAGGGAATTCAGTGTTGAACTAGCTTCTGGACAGGAAGCTCAGAGACTTCTGGAGCATCTGGGAGCATGGTCTGCTGGTAGAACAGGAAAGCAAGCGAGAAGCATGCCAGGATGCAAGAGTCAGGCATCCAGTGGAAATACTGATTTGACCTACTGAAACCCTGGGACTTGGTGAAAGATTTATGGGATAAATTCCAGTGTGTTGTAATTAGAATCACAGAATCGTAGAATGGTTTGGGTTGGAAGAGACCTTTAAAGGTCATTTAGACCCATCCGCCTGCAATAAGCAGAGACTTCTTCAACTAGGTCAGTTTTCACAGAACCCCATCCACTCTGACCTTGAATGCTTCCAGGGATGGGGCATCTACAACCTCAATTGGGAAGACAGGTTAGAAGAATGACTTTGAAAGATGGTATTTTCCCTTGGTTGGAGAGGTACTGCACAATACCCACAGATCTCTCCCAGAGGAGTGGATGAGAGAGAAGGGCTCACAAATCTGCTGTCACTGCGTTACTCGGTGCTTGTCTGGTAGGAACGAAGACCCAGTGATGCAGCCTGCAGCAGCAGCAGTCAGAATGACAGGGAGTGTTGTGTTGCATTTTTAGCAGTCTCAGATAATGTGGGGAGCGCTGAGGTTTCTGCTTTGGCTGCTTGTAGCTGATGATGAGTCATCCAAGGGAAGGTGTGCTAGCAAGTAGGTAGATGCAAAACAGCAAGGAATGGTAATGCCCAGAAACACAGCCATTGCGATGCTTGAGAGCTGGTATTGTATCGAAAGGAAAAATGAAAATTACAGTCAGTTCAAATGCAGACAAACCTGCCAGATTATTGATAGCATTTAAGATTAATTGTTTTTTCTTCTAATATTCCAAGTTCAAGCAAGCTAATTAAGTCTGTGAGGTTATTTTGTTACTTGATTTCAAAACTTTTAAATGCTTTATTTACTTAGATTCTAGATATGAAAGTCCTTGCAGACCCATACTGACTGAAAGCAGGGACTAAAAACTTGAGTGCAGAATTTGGAAAGTTTTTGCAAGAGCATTAATCACTACAATAACTGTACTATCACAAAAAGACAGTGGTTGTGTTGTCAGTGTGACTTGATTTTCAGTGCTAACACACCCTGCAGTTTAATTTCACTGTTTTCTGCCAGCAACAGAGACTAGTTAATTTTTTATTTTGCTCCATCTTTCCTTCTGGCTACAAATACATCTCACAGGGGTTGCCAAAGTTTAAATGATCATGGTGTTGATCGGTGGTTTCTTATTTATGGATGGTTTTTCTTTTCCATTTGTCTATTCATTTCATTTAATGAATTTGTTTTTGTGACTCATTTGTTCATTTGTCTCAGAGACAGGAGCATAAATAAGGGCAGAAAAAACCTCTCAGCTCTTTGAAACAGAAATCCGTGAAGTGTCTTTCTGGAAATGTGGGAGAGAGGCTGAGATACAAGAACACCAAATCTCATCAGTTTCTGTTAGTTGTTCCAACTAAAGAAATAAGGCTGACATACAGAACTTTTGACAGAAGACACTCTTCTGTTCATTTTAACATTTAATAAGGGTGCATCAGTCTGAGATAGATAGGTAAAAGAAGAATTTTGCTGTAAAATCTACAATATTGCTGAAAAGTGAGACTAGAAGTAGCGATGCAGAGAGCCACTGACAATACAAGAACTCTGCTATGGCTGAACTACCAGTTCTCCCTTTATCTGATCTGCGGCACCTGGCAGAGTCAATAATTGTTGTTCTGTACAGAAAGAGTAACTTTTTTCTGGAAAATATTAGGAATATCGTCTTCTGTTATTTTAGATGAGGAAGTAAAGAACATTTCTCTGACAGTGATGGTGTGTGGGGAGTCAACAGCATGTTAGAAACGTTAATAATGAAAAGCATACAAATGTAGTACTCTATCAGTATCAGTTCATACTGGTATCACCCAGTTACCTTTAGGAGTTTAATGTATGGGAATGGAGTTGAAAAGACAACAACATTTTGGTATTTTTAAAATATTATTTGAAGTGTTATCTGAAACCTTCTTAGGAAAATTAGATTCATAAAGAAGTGCCTTCACTTTTTAAAATGCTGAGGAGATTTAACTCTTTTTGAGGCCTGGAGGTTAATATAAAGGATTTATTTGGACATTCAAAGGCCTCTGAGGTTGTGTTTCATAAAGTTGTTAAAAAGCTACTCACCTGAAGTGCGATCATGGATAGAAAATTGAAGACAAATGAAGATTAAAATGTTGATAACAAAATGTTATTGATTGTTTGTTCTGGGTGTTTCTGAGGATAAATCAGAAGTGGTCAAAAATAAAATATAAAACATGGTTTTGTGGGAAGAGTAGTACAGAGAATACAAGTGACAGCAATGCATTATCTTTCATTCCTGGTCATACTGTGTTTGGATCTGGTAGCGTCATTTTTATAAATAAATAGGAACGTGAGAAGGTAAGGAGGTGATAAGAGGTAGATGATAAGCTTTATGCGAGAAGACTGTATTTTATTCTTGTGTTTTAGACATCTAGTAAGTTGATGTTCTTCTCTTCTTTTACTTTAGAAAGGAAACAAACAGTATGGTAGAAATAGGGTAGTGGAAACATACCCAGTAATTGATGTTATAGGTAAGATAAATTTCTAGCTCAAAATGAAAATCCAGGTGGGATTCACAGCTGTAAATCATCAGTGAACAAAATCCCTGTCTTCCCAGATATGTCTTCACAGTGTTGTGAAGTTTTTCTCTTTTATTTCCTCCACAAGGAGGGAGCTCTTTCCAAACCTGATATTGCTGAAATATATTTCAAGGCAGGGTGAACTTTTGGACCTTGTTTTCAGAAGAGTCACTTAATCTGCTTTTAGCTGTAGGTTTTGTACATCTGATCACAGCAAATTCTGGTGTATTTACTCATGCAGGGTGTCTTGTTACTCTGAGGCATCTGGTATTGGCCACAGCAGGTGGTGAGATCAATGTTTCTCAGACTCAGCTGTGATGCTTTTGAGCTCAAAAGGACTGTGGGGTGGGGAGCTTCTGGTGCTTTAGATGTCAATAGTCAGCAAGAAGTCAGTTGTCCTGGCTTGGCTGCAGCTCGACTCCTCCAGGATGCAGGACTAACTGTGGTGACTGGCTGCACCATTGCAAAATGTATGCTGAGCACTGGAAGACATGGGCGGCAGGGCTCACCTAGTTTTACAGGAGGAACAAAATATGGGGATTTGGACAGAGAGCTGAAGAAAAGGATTCATGGTAAGGGAGGATGGTCAAAGAAAAAGGAATGGACAGAGTAAAATCCAGAGGGATGAGTTTTAGAGAAAAGGAGAAAGAGAACCACAGAATGGAGGGAATAGGCAGTCCTAAGGAAAGCAGCACAGGAATGGAGGAGTATGCAGACAAGCTGAGCATCAGTCATTTTCATGGTAAGCAATTCCCTTTCACTGAACCCCTTGTTTCCCCAAACGGTCTCTGATTTCCTAGGACTTGCTGGCTGAGTGCTTTGAACACGTGTTTGTGTAAGGTGAGGAGATGAAACATGACCAAAGCTTCTGTTCAGATATACTTTAAAAATGTTTAAAGCACTCAGTCAGTTGGGTCTTAATTGATTCATCAATAGCTTGTGGCTCATGCTTAGTTCAGTAACAAACAGTAGTTCAAGGTCTAAATTTCAGATAGACTGTTCCTGAGATTAGTTCATGAACTATTGTGCTGTATTTTGTCTGTTATTTAAGAAGCCCCAAGGTCCAGCTCTGCTGAAGAGAGTCCTCAATGTCACAAGCCTGTTTTTGAAATGATATAGAAATGTCTTATCTGCCTACTAGTATGGTGGTGCTTTCGGATACTTGCTCATCTTGTAGGTGTGAGTGAATCAAGTGGATAGCTGAACTGGTATATGCTGTCTCTGGGAAGTGTGTCTTGCACTATTATTCATTTTGCAGTGATGGTAATTTATGGTGTTCAAAACCTGCAGATTGATGCGTTGTACACACCTTTTCAGCTGGCAAAGAAGATGGCAACAGCAGTATTTAATACATATGGATGTAATGGAGGACAACTAGACTGTAATATTCATTCTGTTCCTCATATTGACAACTCAGTCATAACTTTGAGGGAGTGCTTCCTGTTTAACCTGGTGCCTACAAGCATTTAAGATGTAGTAGTTGACGTATTTTTGGTGTTGGATGGTAGGTACATCTACATAGGAATATCTGTAGTTAAGGGAGAGGGACAGACTTTCTGAATAGCTGATGTGATGACAGGTGAATAACTTCTCGATGTCTTCTTTCCGTTTCCTCAGCGTGATACTGAATCTTCCTGTAAGACTATAGAAACAAGAACCTGTCAGGCCATCATTGCAAATTTAAAAGTTTACCCTTGCAAAAATACAGAAGACTATTAAAATTGATAGAGACTGTGAAAATCTTTTCCCATTTGCATTAAACTTTGTATAATCCCCAATTTCCTGAGCAAGGGCTTGATCTCTTTGTTTTGACTTTTGTTATAGGAAAAAAATAGGGGAAAAAAATTTCACTGGCATAAAACCCATAAAAATGCAGCCAGATGCATTGACTCCTGCGGTTGGAATGAAGTGATAGCACAAGCTGGTATCCCCACGTGTGGAGGAACAGGGAGAGATATAAACTGCCTGCCTCATTAACTGCAGCATGTCCCTTGTGGTGCCTACAGCTCACGAGCAGTTAGTTCACTTCCATATCGGTGCTAGCTCGATTTTTTTAAATCTAGCACGGGTTATATGCACGGTATAGTCGTATTTCTGATTGTAGGGTACACCCTCTAGTTTATCAAGACAGCTTCTAACTCATGTAATTGCTATTGGAAATTATTCTTTTCTCATTGATGGTGCCCTTCCAAATGATCGACCTCATTTCAGAGAATTGTTTTTTGTGGCTTAATGAACTACATCCATTTGATTCAAATGTTTTCCTTGTAAACTCCTGTGCTGTATGCTGATACTTATCTTTTGATGTATTAACACGTGCCCTTTTCATTGTTTTCCTCAATCATAAAGAATAGCTTTGTACTGTTTTACGTGACAATGAAGGGTGTGAAAAGTTTAGAGAGTCCTCTGTACTTCTGCAGCACTAGTAAAAACAAGGTCTTGGATGTTTCATCAACCAACTCCGATAGAATGCAGCCCACTGCTGGTTGCATGTCCCCATTAGCTCTGGGTGTTCAGGTCACCAGGGGTTTACTTGTGAGAAGTTGTGGTGGGTTGACCCTGGCTGGACACCAGGTGACCACCAAAGCTGCTGGTTCAGTCCCCTCCTTGGCTAGACGAGGGAGACAAAATATAATGAAAGGCTCATGGGTCGTTAGAAGGACAGGGAGATCACTCAGCAATTACCGTCATGGGCAAAACAGACTGGACTTGAGGAAATTAGTTCAAATTATTGCAAATCAAATCAGAGTGGGATAATGAGACATAAAAACTAAATCTTAAAACACCTTCTTCTCAGGCTCAACTGTACTCCTGACTTTTCTACCTCCTCCTCCCCAGCAGCACAGGGGGACGGGAACGGGGGTTGCAGTCAGTTCATCACGTGTTGTCTCTGCCACTCCTTCCTCCTCAGGGGGAGGACTCCTCACACTCTTCCCCTGCTCCAGCGTGGGAACCCTCACATTGGAGACAGTCCTCCGTGAATTTCTGCAATGTGAGTCCTTCCCACAGGTTGCAGTTCTTCATTAACTGTTCCAGTGTGGGTACCTTCCACGAGGTGCAGTCCCTCAGGAACAGACTGCTCCAACATGGGTCCCCCATGGGGTCACAAGTCCTGCCAGCAAATCTACTCNCAACATGGGTCCCCGATGGGGCCACAAGTCCTGCCAGCAAATCTACTCCAGCATGGGCTTCTCTCTCCATGGGACCACAGGTCTTGCCAGGAGCCTGCTTCAGCACAAGCTTCCCACAGGCACATCCACCTGTTCTGGCATAGGTTCCTCCATGGGCTGCAGGTAGATATCTGCTCCACCATTAGTCTCCATGGGCTGCAGAGGGACAGCCTGCCTCACCATGGTCTTCACCAGAGGCTGCAGGGGAATCTGTACTCCAGCATCTGGAGCACCTCCTCCCCCTCCTTCACTGACCTTGGTGTCTGCAGAATGGTTGCTCTCACAGATTCTCACTCCTCTCTCCAGCAGGAATTGATGCTGTGTGGTTCCCCGCCCCCCGCCCCGGTCTTAACTATGTTATCCCAGAGGTGCTACCACTGTCACTGGTGGGCTTGGCCTTGGTCAGTGGCAGGTCTGTCTTAGCGCCAGCTGGCACTGGCTCTATCGGACATGGGGGTAGCTTCTAGCAGCTTCTCACAGAAGCCACTCCTGTAGCCCCACTGCTACCAAAACCTTGCCACATGAACCCAATATAGAGGTTTCATGTGCTTTCACCTGAGTGCATTTACCTTTCCCTACATTGTTATTTCTTCTGGTGCATAAATGATGTGTAATACAGGGCGATAATCACAACTTTGAATGAAAAATAGGCAATAGTGAATAGTTCTGACTGACCAGTAGATTGAAATCTGTATATGAATTTGTCAAAGAACTTGCTGATAGATCTACAGATCATGACCAATTTGCAAATAGTTTGTGAACAAAACCTGGGCTTTCTTCATCAGGTGTCTTATTCACAATGAATAAGTCAATCAGCTCTCGTATTGAGAGGTAACTTGTACTGATTATTATAGCGCGTAAGAAGAACTCACTGGTTTGAATGACTTTTTGCTTGCTCAAATCTGTGTGAAAGATTACTGTCTATGTAGCTGTACTTATATTCATACTTTACAAGAACAACTTAAAAGAGTAGAGAGAGAAGCTTAAATAGGAATAATAGGCTGAAACTGAGCAAAAGAAAACCAAGGATGAGTATCTGCAAGTAATTCCCAACAGTAATTTCTGAAGATTACAGATAGTTCCAAGAGAAGTAGCTTGCAGAGCTTGAATTAGACTGGGCAAGTAATTAATGAGAAGCAAAACTTTATTAGCAGAACAATAGGCAAGACAGACTGTTCTCATCTTTATTCAGGGCAATCTTAAGCATATATTGCTTGTCTAAACATCTTGCATATTTTCTGGTTTTGAATCACTTTTTCTGTATAGATACTGGTTTCTTCTTTAGGTAACTTAATTAAAGGTAAAAATTAGAAATATTACATATTGCAAAAACGCAAAGTCCAGTATCTAGATCCTAGAACTGTTCAAAGAAATTATCTGCTATAATGCATTCATATAGAAATAGTTAATCATATTTTGATTTGCTAAAAGTAGACGATAATTCTCACATTTTATTAAAGATTGTTTGCTGTCATACCACTTAGGTGGAATGCTATTCTTTGAACTAACGAGTTACTATAGGAAGGGGTGAGATCATTTTAGAGGACATTAGATATCGTAATAAGAGAGAACTCTGGAATATTTTTATTGGTCACTAAAAGAATTATCTTTGCAGAAGGCAATGTGACTCCTTTTGAAAGAAAATGTTTCTTCAAAGGTTAAAACTGTATTGACAGCCTCTATGATTCAATAAGATTTTTTTTTTCAAGATAAGACCTACGTAATTTCAGATATTGCACGATTTCCTCTGGATAAATGAATGTCAGAAAATGGAAAAGGATCATTTTCTAAGCCTGAGTGGCAATTTTCTTATTATGCTGTCATATGGATAAAGTACTTGCCATTCTGAATTGTGCTGGCTCTTTGGGAGTAAAACTTGGGCCAAGATTAATGAAATGAACCAAAATAATATTTGTTTTCTTGGACATTCTATTGACATTCCTAAATGGCCTGTCAGATCTCTTCCCGAAGATCATTAGCTTGCTGATATAGTTTGATGTCTCATTTGAAGAGTCCAACCTTCAGAGCTGCCCTTCTAGTGGCTGTATCTGTCAACATTTTCTGAAGGACCAGAGCCTCATCGTCAGGGTTTGCTCTCTGTAGCACTCCTTTCAGACAGTGAACAACCCTGGACATGTTAAAACATTCTGGAGAAATTGGTAAACTGTATTCATAACTTCAGGAGTTGAGGAGATCTGGTTGCTCAGGTTGGGGCTCCAATTAGGGGTAAGCTGAAGTTGCATGAGAGGTTGGTCTGTCTTGGCAGCTGGATGCTGAATGCAGACATGAGCCCACTGTGCTGCCCAGATGCGCAGAAGAATAGTAACTGTGTTCAGAAAGGATCAGTGCCTTCTGGATGACTTAAAAACAGTAAAGCCAAGAGGAATCAAAGGTTTAATTAAAAAAGTGAATTGCTCTAATGTCTTTTGGCTCTTGCAGAGATCTGAGACAGGCTGGGATCTGCCTATTTTCAGCAGCAAGCAGCAGTTGAGATTAAATCAGCCCAGACCGTTTGCCTGGATTTCAATGTAATTCTTCCCTTTGCCACTCAAAGTAACATGGATGTTTTTAAGGTGAACCACATGCATCTCTATACCCTGAGTCTAATTTGACCGCATGAGGACTAAAGTTGAGAATGTAAAATCCACTGGAGATGTAGGGCAGGGTCATTGGGATGTAGGGCAGGAGGAAGGAATATGACTGCAGTGTCAAAGCGACTCTTGCTGGTGCTGTTAAAAATGCCAGGGTGGTCATAAGGATAAAACTTGTTGTTACAGATATTAAGTGTGTTTGAATACTGATGTCGAATAAGCCAACATGCAGTTGTCTGTGTGCACCTATGTACGTGCAAATGCTTGTGGTAGAGGCTACACGTGCATGCAGGACAAGCCCATGGGGCGTAGGGACGGAAAAGCCAGCACTGCATATGGATTCTTGCTCATATTGCCAAGAAACTTTTGAGGTCAAGGCGGGGCTGGGCAGGGAAGTAAAGTGTACACTGGAACAAAAAAACATCCATGACAGTATAACTTGAAATAAGAGCTCTTAAGATTAAAATTGCCCTTTGACTGTTATTTAACACACTATAACATATATTTTTAAAAGTATTTCATACTTGTCATACCATAGCTCCCCTGTAGAGCTATGGCATAATGTGATATGAACCTTCTAGTGTGCTGTACCAAAGCAGACCATGATCCAGTATAGCAGGGCACCTTCAGATGGAAAAGTAGATATCTTGGTGTAACAGTATGGCTAGTAGAAACTGAGGCATGGTATAAAAAAGTGAATCCAGTCACTTCTAGTTTTCTATTAAACCCTAATATAATGATGAAGTTGATGCTTTGCTGCACAGAAAAAACCCTAAGTTTTGACAGGTTTTTTCCTGTGAGAGACACAGGAAATTATGCATCTCTTTGTTTGCACTGCCCTAAGGGCTTCAGTGACAGCCTAATAAAGGCTAAGGATAGGTTTCTTATTAGAAAAGCTCCTCCTTTATTTTTTTTTAAAGATTTTTGCACAACAGAAATAGTTTTTTCTTATTTTCTGTACAAGTTTACAAGCATCTTTCCCCTATGCTTTTGTTCTTTGCACTTTTTTTGGATCCTCTGAACTTTTTTATATCTACTGCAATTTCTCCAGAGTTTGGCTAGCCTTCTGGCAGCAGTTGTGAGTCCAGCAGCTGCTTCATTGTCAAAACTGAGGACATAATTCTTCAAACAAAGTGTGTAACTTCAGTTACTTAATTACTGTGATAGGAGTAGGGTTTTTTTACAGTAACTCGGAGGAACATGAAAGGTTAAACCTCATTCTGGTGCTGGTGAAAAGGAGTCCAGAGGAAGCAGAGGGAAGGGAGAGGACTCTTGCTTTCTTTATTTGTTTTCTCATACTAAGTTGCATTTGTAGGTGAAGCCTAGCTACTTGCATTAAAAAGCTGCTACTTTAGAAGAGGGAGAAAGCTCATTCTTTTCCTTCTTTGTGTCACATTACTAAGTCCCTATCAGCCATAAGAGGTGTGTAGTCTTACATACAGGTAAGACACATGCATGACACAGTTCTATATGGAGAATAAGAGCATTCATGGCAGATATAAACAACTGTTTTATGACAAGTAAGTTGGAAGCTTGAGATGGCCAGGTCATACGGCATTTATTTACAGAAGACGGCAGAATGGAAGGCAAACCAAACTTTCAGCTTGTTTGAAATGGCAAGGCTCTGTGTACACAAGGCTCCCTGGTGGAGTTGTGACCCTGTGTAACGTGATGCAGGGCCTGGCTGGTTACATTTGAGTTCAGTAAACTCAAGGGTTGCAGCCTCACGTATTGTTCTGGGCTTCCCATTGTGTGCAAAGGGACTGTGTGACTGGTCTCACAGCTGCTGTGATTGACGTCCCCTCCCACTTTGCAGTGCTTTATACAAAGCTTTTTTTCTTGTACCAGTGACTGGAACACATACAGGACAACCTGGATGTAGCGCAAATAATGTAACGATCAAAACCAGACTTAGCCAGTAAGAGCCAAGGTTTAGTTAATCACTAACTACAGCCCATGTGAGTCTTGGTACTGTCAGACCTTATGAGATGTTTGCTGTGTTTTAGGAAGACAAGAGCGGTTGTACTAGATCAGAGCGGAGATCCTCCTAGCTCGATTTCTTGACTCCAGCACCGACCAGAAAAAGATCAGTGAGGGGGAACTGTATAAGAACAGAGCAGAATTATTTTCTCTCGTATTCTCTACAGTCTCCAGGGGGATTCTATCCTTGTGTATCTATCTCCCCCAGGAACCAGGGATTCTATCTTTGTCTATATCAGCCTTCAGTACATCTTCCATGACTTTTACTAATTACTTTCAAGATGGTTTATAAATAAAAAAGGTAATTATCTCCTTCTTTCTGATTTTTTGAGGTAAGTTTCATTTCCCTCAAATCAAAATATAAAGTTTAGAGCATTGGTGGGGAAGAAAAGGAAACCCCCACAGTTTGTAAGTTTTGGGTGAAACCTGAGCCTGTTTAACCTAAATAAGATAGACAAATAATTTAGCTAGACTCCTCTGATTTTCTTTATTGAGACCAGAAATACCTTCTAGAAAGCTATGTCCTATGTGCACTGAGAACAAGATAAAGCATCAGTGTGTAGGTTTATCTGGGTTCCCAAGCTGCCGCTGTAGCAGTCTGCAGCATTACCCATTGCTGTTGCTTCACGGTGACTAGAGGCAGCAGCTACCTTTTGGAAAGGGAAAATGATGCAGAGAGAAATGTGTGGTTTGGAAAGGATAAAAAAAAAGGAACCAGGCAATGATTTGAGAGGAAAAGTCTCCTCTTCTCACTAAGTGAGTAGGACTGATCCTTGTTCTGATCTAACTTCTCTGAAGAGTGAGAGTCCTCCAATACACTTCAAAAAGAGTGAAGTGGTTTGGTGGAGCAAATTCACACAAAAACAAGCTGTTGGCCAAGAAAAAGAGTGAGGAAATGTGAAAAAATGAAAATAATGGAAACTCTGCAGAGTAGCTTCTTTCTTCTTTGTCACATGATATTTCCCTTGTAAGAAATGTTTATCCCCTCCCCTTCCCCATTCTTCTGTGGGAGAAATGGGGAGGGATGAGGACAGATTCAGGCATGGCTGCTGCTTTTTCTCAGGGCAGCCTGGCACTCCTGGTGACAGCAACTCGTCCAGCTTATGCACTGCCACCTTCACCCTTTCCTCCTGCTTTCCTTTTCTCCCTAGATAGGTGGCCCTTTCCCCTTCAGGCAGCCATCCCCTGCCCTGCCCACAGGCTTGGGTGTCTCACCTGAGTTTGTGCCCCAGCCCTGAGCCAAGATCGTGAAGGTGGCTTGGAGGGTGGCAAGAGGTTGTGCATTCCAACGCACTGGGCAAGCTGGCAGGAGGGGAGCTTCTGACTCCACCTTAATCTCTTTGTGGGTGTCATGCTCTTCTCCTTCCTGACGCATCCCTCCCTAGGCATCACTTTTGTCGCTGCGTACTGTCATCAGTAACTGAAACTGTTGTTTTATTTGATGTGATCTTTGACTAATGAAGATTTATGGAAGAAAATTGAAATGCATTAAATTTTTTTGAAGTGTTCAGGTGAATAACACTGAAGAGCTTCAACTGAGTATTTGCTGTTCAATTAAAAAAAAAAAAACAAAGAACAAAAAAAACTAAAAAAAAAAAACCCCAACAATCTGTATTACTCAACACTGGAGCATTTCTCAGGTTCCTTGTCTGGCTGCAAGCCTCAGGCATTTCTTAACTTTATATTAAGATGAAGTGTTTGTCTAGCAAGTTTCCTCTCTCTATTCCTCTCTTTCCTTATCTTCTTTCCTTTCTTGCCTCCTCTCACTTGTTTTTTTTTTTTTTCAGACAGAAATTCAGTGCATGCGCTGGATGGGAGCTCTTGCTCTCTTTAGGTAGTTGGAGTGACCAGGGGAACACAGCTGTTGGATGCACTGGATATCAAAAGAAGTGTGTGGATGCATTAAAAATCAACTTCCTAAAAAGCCCACCAAGGTTAATGCATTTTCCTCTGGCAATTGCAAATTCATTTTGCTCTCCTTTTCCCCCTCATCCCAACTTGTGTCATTTTAATCAAATTTCTGTAAAATGCTGTTCTAAATTGTTATATGCTGTGAGACCAATTGTCGGTTACATGTAGAACGTGAGAAAGGAGAAGGGAAGCTGATTTTTTGCTATTGCCAAAGGAGACTATATTCACTTTGTCTTAATCCTCGGCACATAAGGTCACTAAGCAGAATGTTATCATTTGGTAAGCAAAGTAGGTACAATATTACCTTTGAAATGGCTAAGTAACTGGAAACACAGCCATCTTGTTACGAAACTGGCCTCAAAGATGCAGAGTTTAAGGGGAGGGGGCAAGCCCTGCTTTGTACTGGTCTGGGCATAAATTTTGTTATTAATTAAAATGTGTAGTTTTTGAATGCCAGAATGCCTTACTGAATACGTTCATTAAAGCTGTGTTGCTACCTCAGTCGGCCTCTAAATATCCTTGTATGTCCTAGCAATCATACTGCCTCTGTTTGTTGATGTGCTATTTATTGAGCACATACCGGAGTATGTGTTCCTTTTCCGGGCTAAGTGAAGGTGGCCCGTCCACCTTGATATAGCCAGTAGCTTTGTCTCAGTTAAGTGAGCATCATGTTGTGGTAATCATCACGAGATCCCATTGTGTGTCCCTTTATTAACCGCAGCACAAACCATGTTACAGTGACAGACAAGACAAGACAGACACCGGTGTACAGTCTAGTCCGGTACAGTGATGGAAAGGATGGGACAGTGGATGTAGATGTTACAGTCTAGTCCGGTAGTCAATGAGCCTCCAGCATCCATGCCTCAGAACCGTAGAGCGAAGCCCCGATCATCCAACACACCGAAACGGCAAGATGATCCTTTCCGGAACCGCAGACAGAACCTTTTGGCAGACAAGTCCCAGAAAACATCGACTGATGATCCTCACACTGGTTCCCAGTGGACACCTCCTCCGGCTACCAGGATCGGCATCGGCGACACATGTTCAAGGTTGACGATGAGGGGCCACCTCCATACCCGCCATCGACATCCCTCAAGACACAGTCCATGTGAGGGTGTCATCAGAATTTAGCTGTCACTTTGATATTTTAATATTAGTCACTACACAGCTCACCAATATTTACAGAAAAACCTTAATGTCAAACCTTCCTCCTACATAACAAAGATAACTTAATATTTCTCATTATATATTTGTTGTTCACTACTTTAGCTCTCTATAAATCCTTATCTTGATTTTAAAATCATCTTATGCATTTGTAACAAATTTCTATTGATCTCACTTTTGAGAAATTTCTTTCACTATGGCAAGGGTCATAATCATATTTATTTTGGCACATACATTCAGTATTTACCTTCCCTGCTGTGTAAACACACAGTGAGCTGGTATTGGGAAGATCCTGTTTTNCGGTGCGGAGAAGGGTCATGAAAAGCCGTGACCCATGGCCTGGCAGTACAGTACTCGCAGACCGTGCAAACTCCCTAATGAGCAGATTGCCTGACCAAAGGTTCCTCTTCGGAGCACCAGGGTTTCATGCGGGGCTGCCCAGCGACCCTGCGCAGCAGCCACTTTGGCCCTCTTGAATCTTAATTAAGAAGGTTCGGGCCACAGTGACGGGTTGAGGAGGTGAAGTTGCTAATGCAGCAAAACCCGGGAGCTTTCAGTTTGCACAGTTTTGCAGGGAAATGTACGTGGTGATGGCAAGACAGTTCAGGTTTTTGAGAACTGGGCAAGGAGCCAAAGAAGTCCTGCCTTTAAGTTCAGTCTCTGGCATTTTCTCTGTAGATACGGGCCGCCCGTTTAGCCTTTTCTATGTTACTCACCCTGCGTGCAGCACAGGGATAGTATCTGGTTGCTATCATTAGGGGGTGTGTTAATTAGCATGAGTGGAGATGAGAAAAGCCGAGTAATAGTAGATTAATTTTATTAAGCTGTCCTGCTTCCTTCTCTATCCACCTGAGGTTTGTTTCACGCGCACCTACCTACATGCTTTTTCATGCATACGAACAATTTATGCAACATAAATTCACAGTCTATTAAAGAAAATTTACAGTCTATTAAAGAGCAAAGAGAAACATCTTGGTGTAAATTTTCCATGCGGTTGTAGCAGCATATTTGTTTGCACAGATAGACATGAGAAAAAAAGCTTTGTTTCTTTGTATAGTGTTTATAGTGTTCTAAGAAACAACTGGAGACAAACACCTATAATTTAATTAAAATCTTTTGTTGCCAATTCATAATATTGTTTTAATTTTTTCTATCAGAGTGGAACAATCTATTAACAAATTTCCCTTGTGACATGTCAATTTCTATCTTGTATTATTATTATTTACCAGCATGTGTGCCTGACTCCTACCTTGGTTCCTAGTCAGTACCACCTGACATCTCTCTAGCGTCACTGCTGCCCTTGTGAAAGGCACGCTGGCTTTTTTTTTTTTGCCCCCAGTACTGTCACCTCCCCTATGGCGTTTAATAAATGGCTTTTCCTGCTAAGCCTTCCAAAACCCTTACCAACTGTGGCTTTGCTGTTTTCATTCCTACCGCACGTCTAGTTCTGAACAACCTTATGTTCTGCCCCATTGCGACCAGGTCAAACCCTGCTGCAATGCCCAGTGCAACACTAAGAATGGAGATGCTCATTATAAGCAAATCTCTGCGGAATGCCAACGTGATTAAAATTTGTTTGATAAGACTTTGTTTACTTCTTTCTAAAAGTTTGAGCCGTAGCCCATTGGAATAAATCTTTCTTTTTCTCATACTTTTGCTCCAGCGTGCTTTGGAAACTGGCCCTAAGTGAGGTACGGAGTTTGACTTAGGAAGTGGAAGTGAAGGTGGTTTGAGCTTTAGTGGAAAGAGCGGAAACTCCATAGTGGACGTTCCTATATAGTATTAGCAACAGGTGGCTACGGACAAATATTTTCAGATTTGCTGTGCATTAACTCATCCTCTTGTGAGGCTAACAGGCAGGTCAGTAAGACCTAAGTCCTAGTTTCACTGAGTGCTTGTGGCTTGGCAGTAGATTTCAAAGCAGAAACTTCAATGCCAAATATTTTGGAACCTGCTGTTTTCTGGAAGAAGAATTGGTTTGGGGCTTCCACAATTCCACAACACTGTGACTTCCTTGCATGTAATTCCTTGACTTTTAATGACTGTTTACTATACAGGTGTTATTAGTCATAAATTCTTTCAAGCTATTTTAAATCTATTTTCGTTTGTAATCATCTTGGATGAGTTTCACTATATGTTTTCTTGTTATGTAAGATTGTAAATTATACAGACATGCAGAAAGATGACATAACTTATTGGAAACTATTTCTGTCCCAGCCAAAATTTCTTTGCAACTGCCTATAGTAATTGGAAGAATTTACCTTATAAGAAAAGTCTGAGATGTGTGAATGACTGAGAACAGATAAAAGCATACCTTTTTCTTTTGTATAAGATAATATGAATGACACGTTAGGCACAAATAGTTCTGAAAAATACTGTTTGGAGTTCTTTATCATTTAGTAGTGTAATAACACAATATGTGGAGGTAATATTGCTGTGATAAAAAGGTGAAGGAACAAATTCTGCAAGATATTCTGATGAAAAAGGAACTATATATTCCATCCTAGTATTCATCCTGGTATCTGCTCAGATAGGGGTAAGATAGATAATTTGAGTCTTTGATTAAAAGTGAAAATAAAATAAACCAAAATATTTAGGAGTGAGGGAAATATATAAAGGACAAAGTCTGAGCATACGGATTTGAAAGACCAGACCTCAAGAAAAACATCACTCTTTTCCTTAGGATATATAGCCTGAATGAAGCTAGAAAAGTCACTGTTTTCTGATATTTCGAGAGCAAAAGGATAAAAATCTAGTGTAAGATCTGCATATGCCTCAACTTCTTAACCAAATCTTTACAGGTTTTCCTTGTAAGCAGACTTGGGTTTCCTAAGTGAATGCATGAAGAAGGGCAAAAGGGTACCAGCATGCTTAATAGCCCAAATGGCAGAGACCAAAATGCAGGGATCTGTGGTATTTAACTTGAGATGCTCTGAGAAAACAGTGAATCCATGTTATGTGTCCAGTCAGTTGTGTAGTGCCCACCCTTCTTGTTAACTTCTGCAGGCAACCAGTTTATACCTTGAAACCTGATATTTAATTAACTGCCTTATTTGTTACTGCTCCAGTTAAAATATTACAATGACTTCATAAGATTATTGAGCCACAGTACCTGACTCTCTGTCCTCTGATTAATACTACATTAAAAAATTAAATATAGTTGTGCACATGACCGTGTTTTTTGAAGGTGTATAATGCAAGTGACACAAAGGATTAAAGATGAAAGCTGCTTTGACGATTACTGATAACAGTGTTCTAGTGTTTCTACACTTCTAAGTAACTGGCCTCTGTAAAGTGAGAACTGATACATCATTTCTTGTTTTCCTTGTTATGAAGTGTGTGTGTATGCACGGTGGTGGCAATATGGATGCACCGCATATAACTGACCTTGGAGCCTGCTTTTCCAGTGGGCTGAATTCCTTGGAAGAGGCACTCAGCATCCCCACTGCCACCTGTAGCTCAAGATCTTCAGGTCTCTGAAGGAAATGATGTTGAATTTTCTCTTTTGTGGAGCAGTGTCCTTGGATAATGTAGAATCGTGGGCCTCAGAGGAGACTCAGAAGATTAATAGCCCATTAGCCCACCATGAGGCAGGATCAGCTGCCTGTGTGCAAGTTTTATTCTGAGGTCTAATCTGAATCTTTCTTGCTGCAATTTGCGTAGCATTTTTTCTTGCTCCATCTACCATAAACACAGGGAACAGGTTTTTCTCTTCATCATCATCATCGCAGATTAAAACTTTTAACATATTTGAGGCTACTTAGTAATTTTTTCTTTAGCTTAGGCAACCCTAGTTCTTTCATGTTTTCCAGCCTTATGGTTGCTTTTGTGGCTATTCTTTAGACCCAGTTACTTGACATCTTTCCTTTGGTATGACCCCTGAAACTGTATGCGGTGTTCCAATGGGAGCTTTTGCAGCGTTAAGCAGAGGAACACAACTACTTCATGTATCTTCTGGGCTATGTTGTTATAATCTCATCCCAGGATGGTATCGGGTTCTTTCATAGCAGCATGGTGTTGTTGGCATATTTCCAATCTACAATCCAAAATCAACAGGGCTAGAAGAAGTTAGAGAAGACAACAGTGGTGCTAGTAATAGAGAGGGCAGAAACTATCTGGAGATCCACACTTGAAGCACAACTTTCTGAGATCCAGAGTGAGGTGTGTGGGCAAGTGGGGTCCAGGCGAAGAAGGGGAAGCATATGCATTCCTGAATGGAGATTTACAAGTTCCATTCCTGAAAGGAAATGGCTCCTTTCTGCAGCTGAAAAAGAGACCCATGTGACAATGACACCTGATGATGTATCAGAAGCCAAAATCCAAATGTTAATAAAATTTTACTGAGGCTCAGCTGTTGAGTAAAGAAATCTTTCTACTATTTTCCCCTAGACTGCAAACTTAGCTATGAGATGTGATGCTGTGGTTACACCTGTGCTTTGTGCAAAGGAACAATGTGAGCCATGCTCAGGTTGTAACGAGCCCAGGTCAAATAAGCAATCAGGGCACTGCTCTTCAGATCTAGGTCTCCCAAATCCCAATCCTATTTGTTAGCATAGCTCGGAGCTCCAAGAAATTAAGAATAACAAATTTGATTGTACCAGTAGCATTCTTACTGCATGTGATTTTCTGCTTTGGAGGTGTTTTGCTTTGCGTTCACTCTCAGCAGGCTTAGGGTGCTGCCTGTCTTATAGGCCTCTCTTAGCTCCCTCTTTAACTCACTGGCTTCAGTGCTTCTGAGCTACAGCAGTCCAGCTGGAAGACAGGCACTGACTTGGTGTTTTCCTCTGAAAAAGCACAGGGAAGCTCAGAGCAGGCCCTAGCCACGTTGATACTGATGAAGTTGTGACACCAAAGTTAGATTTTCACTGCTGCTATTTCAGATTATTCCTTCAGGTGAGAATGGGACAGTTGTCCTTCAGACAAGACTTAAGCTGTCTTTAAATTAGCATTAACAGCATCAGTATTGCAATATGAAACTTAGTGCAGGCTACTAAACCTGTTCAAGTGTATGCTAAGTTTCCCAGACAGGTTTTATAACCTGCATCGAAAAACACAGTGCTGTATCTCTGTTGCTGGCAGTTATGTGAGCAAGTGATGTAGGATATTCTGGTTATACTGGATGGTAACTGCAGTCTAGACATATCCTCAGGTCCCATAGGAAAGTGACATCTCCTACCATAGATCCCTAGCTAAGGGGAGAAATATCTCTTGTTTCTTTATGTGTCTTGGATAGGAATCTCTGTTTGAAAACACCCAATAAATTTCTCTGTTCCTCTCTGGAGGAGTGACTGGAAAAGAACTGTTTTTTAAGCTCTGTTCAATTCATTGCTGCTGGTGCCTGGAGATGATAATGTCTTAGTTCACGTCTCAATAGAGTGAGCTCACCCAGGCAGGCCTAACATCTGAGAGCTTGCTTGGGCTTGTCAGTGCTTTTCCATAGTTTCCTGTACTTTTTATGAGAACACTGATTAATGTTCTAAGAAAGACTTGAGTTGTCCTCAAGGAACTTCTCCGTAATCCATGTCATTGTTGCTGATCATGTTAGCACAGAGAGCTGCAGACTGTGGCACGCTCCATGGTGAGATTCCACCTCTCAGTCACAGTGATTTGCAGTTAGCTTCTGAGCATGCCAGGTGAGGTGGCTGGCCCTTGAGGGCTGTTTCTCCTCAACAGCAAAAAGTTATTCAGCAAATTAGTGCAATACATTGATTTTTATTTTTTTTGTTTCCCCGGTGAGGTGTTAGGGATGAAATAAATGTCTTTCATTTCACCTATGTAGGATGGTCATTACAGGTCTAGATAAAAACAATATTAATAAAGAAAGACAGTTATTGCTAGCCCAACTGCCAAAAGCGAGAAGGGGTCAATATGGTCCTTTTTATATCACCATAGGCTGCTTTCTCAAGGGTGACAGTACAAAGAAAAATGTAGTTCTAAATAAAATTTCAAATTGTTTTTCCCTTTGTTATTATATATTACGTCATGCGTTATCAATGAAAGGCCACTGCGTATCTGTGACCATTTATCTGTGAACATCTAACTACACAGCCTTCTGACCATGCTTCTCTAGGGTATTGTCTCCTGCACTGTGTATCTAAAACCCCACAGTGTGTTAGTTTTCTCTCTTGTTTATATTGGTTTGTCTATACCAGCTGCTCAAGTAATATAGCTGTTTTTCCTCTTACACTTAGGCTTTTAAGGGTGCTAAAAAACACCGTGTGGGGATTCTCAGAGTAGCATGGGGAGCTGAACAAACAAGTATCAATGTGATCTGAAGACAAAAGTGATTTTGTTAAAATTGTCACTGCCAAATTTCATGATGAAATTTACATTGAATCAAATAAAAGGGAAGTACAGCTTCTAAACTGCTCAGGTGGTCACTCCTTGTGTGTAAAAAAAAAAACAAAAAACAAACAAACAAAAAAACAAACAAAAAACCAACCCCAAAAAACCCCCACCTATAGTACATGCCAGTGGTGGCCTTCCTCCTCTTTATATCCAGCTTTTCTAGTTTTGTCTAGCGTTCAGCATTGTAAGTAATTCTGTTAGAGGAACAGATGCGCTAGAGAGTAAGTAATGAAAAACAGAGGGTTTCATTTTACGTTATTTTATGTTATTGGACTGAGTATGTTTCATCTGGATATTCACGATAGGTTATCATCTGATGACTATTTGTCTGCTTCTTTGAAAACAGATGGGAGATGTAGCGCTGCTCCTAGGAGAAAAGTGTTCCCACTTCAGAAACTTCATTTGGCACTTTGCGTGGAAATAAAGGAGTCACTCTAGATGATATCAGAAAAAAATGCTACAGCACTGGCCTGGTGAGACTGGAGCCAGAGGAAAATTATGAGGAAAATTTTACAGGGTAAAGTCAGAGAGATCTGCATGTTTCCATTTGTTAACATTAGCCAAAAGCTGTGCCCAATGCATCATGCTTATGAGACAAGTGGAAATATACTCAGGTGTCAGCACCTCATCCCCTCTGGAGGTGCCAGCAGAACTCATGGTGTGGTGGTACACAGCCACCCCTCATCAGGACACTTTTTATGAAAAAAATTGTCTTGGATTCTGGGTTCACTGCTGCAGTATGCATTTTCATGCAGTTTGCTCTTTGCCATTGGGACAGCTGAGAGCCTTGGGTGCTTTTCCAGTAAAAGTTAGTTTTCACAATAACTTCTAGTCCAGATTTTATTCCATTTGTTTTTATTTTGCTGCGGATCTCCCAGAATCCTTGATTGAGGCAGAGACTTTTACACAATACCTGACAATTCTTGTTCTTTCGAAAAGCTCTATCATGACAGAGCTCAAGAGATTTACCACGTAATCAATAAGCCATGCTATTGCTAAATGCTTTTATACAAAAGGACATGACTACTTTGCTATCCGTTCCTTCAGGAAATTACACTACAAGGATTATTCCCCTACTGAGAGTGACTGTGCTCAGTCCAACATAGCAAATAATTTCAGTTGTTTTCTGTGTGTGCGCACAGAGATCTAGTTATAAGCTGTATGTATAATGCTTTATGAGTTTTTATTCCATAGCTTTTGAAATTATTCTTGTAAACGGTGGCTCTCATGGGAGACAGAGAAAGAATGCTGTTTCCTCTTATACAGACCAGTCTATCACCTTGTGAAATGTCAGGTCTCCTAAACTCTTTCATATGTGTGGCAAAATCCATGCTAAAATTGTTAGGGCTGCTTCTTCCGTGTTCCTATGGGGAAACTGTTTTGGAACCTTAGCTCTTTAATGAATGAGAACCCTTCATCTAACTTCCAGTCTAAACCAATTCCTGGCTAACTCGTATTTTTTTCTTATCAGTTGGCCTTCATCTTATATGGCTCTTTTGCACTTATCCCTTTATCATAGCTCTGAGATTTTTGTAGAAGACAGGAATGACCTGTTGTACTCAAGAATAAAGGGACATGAACACAGTTTTTCAGAGCCTGAATCAAAACCATGGAAAGTATTTTGTGTAGCTTCTTGTTTGACACCCCTCCCTCCCTCCCTTAAAAGTTTAATTTGGCCTAGAATGAAATGGGTTTTTTGGTTGTTCTTTCAGTTAAAATGATTTTAGCAAAACTTTCAGGTTTTTAAAGTAAAAATAAAAATGTTGGTGTTTTTGAAAACATCAGACCAAAATATTCCAACATCTCAGAAGCAATTAATTTTAAAAGAGGCATGATATTCCATTTTTTATGGAAAGGTAGAATCTAAAATTAGTTCATTTAGTACAAGTTATGGACTTCCCATCTGTGTTTAGAAATCTACCATAGCCAGAAGCTCCCTCTTCAGTGGGTGGTGCCAGGAAGTCTGAAAGTTAATTGACTGGTGTTTCACAAGGCATTTGTAGATACTCCACCATTACCTGCAAATGCTACATTAGCAGCTGGGAAATTCCATCTGCACCAGCCAGCTCCATAGGTTATTCGAGCTACATTTTGATAGATTGTACTGCGCAGAGAACTACAGAAAATGTAAAGCCTTGAAAAATTTTTTGAGTAAGCAGCTTTTGGTATTTTTCTGGTACACATGTGGACTTTCAGGCTGAAGGGATGAAAGGAGGTAGTAAAGAAACGAAATGTACTGTAGCCTGCTCCAGGTTGTAAGGCAGAGCAGGAGTGGCATGTGGTAGGGGAGATAGTGCTGTGCAAGCCTCTGTCAAAGTACCATGCACTTCGGGGAATATTATATATGCATATGAATAAAAGGATGACTTTGGAGCTTTGCTTCACAAAATGGCTTTGTAGTGCTTGCTGATGTTTGATAATGTTCCTTTTTTTTCTTAACATCTGTGGATGGACTCCTGTTTACTCTGGCAGTCCTAAGGTGAAGCGTTTTGCGTGTTTGTGAGCAGAGCATGGAATAATTTGCTCTGGGTGGATCTATGGTGGAGTTTAATGGCGTTATCTGTCACGGCAGCGCTTGTGCCATCTACTTTTGGGTTATGTGTTATGAGAGGTGATACTGAAATAATGTGAGAATTTCCTTTGTGTAGAGAAGACTTTGGTCATTACAAAAAAAAAGGAGAAAAAAAATGCATGATCTTGAAAGCAACACAATGGATTTGGAAAATAAGGAGTTAAGGAGCTTCATGTTTTCTTTTGAAAATCCTTGTTACTGCAAAGCCTATGTGTGTAGAGACTAACCTGACAATTAACCTTGTTTGGGTCGAGTGCAATCTGCAGGAGTGATGTGATCGCTCCTGAGTACTTGCTGGTAATTTGTTTCACTGGAATGTGCTGTATTGTAGGAGCACTGGGGAAACCTCGCTGTGATTACAAGGCTCTCCAGCCTAGTTCAGGCAAGATCTTGGCCCTTGGTAAGGTGCCAGGTAACTTGCTCCCACTCCCTGAACTGAAGAAAACAGGATTGAGCACAAGAAATGAATATGCATCTGGCACGTGACTAGATCCACTTCTCCGCTGTTAGAAGCCCGGCTTTTATATTGTACAGTACTTGTGACAGCAGGAAGATCAAACCTACAGAAGAGGTATTTGTTAAGACTGGTGAGAAGCAGCCACTTCGCACTGACTGAAAGGCAGCACAGATAAAGATGCTGAATTTGAAAATCTCTGATAAAAACCGCACTGAACAGTAGGAAGCGTTTAACAATCACTGTGCTTAACTGCCCTGTCATCATTTACATAGAGAGTTGCTCAAAAGAGAGGATAGAATTACGATGGGGGAACCTGGCAAAATCCTGAAAGCTGCTCTTCTTTTAGCTTCCAAGCAGAAATGCATCTGGAATGTATATTTCCACATTGTTCTCTATAAGGCTTTAATTCTGAATTCACATATGGTACTTAATTTGCATTTTTCATACAGTCATTAAAGCTTGGTGAACTTGAAAGGTCTAGAAGAGTATTCAAAGGCTTGGATACTTCCCAGAAACGTGTTCATGCTGTACTGGCCTGGAAATCTGGCATGAAATCGGGAGCTTGGATGCTGACCTGGGATTTCGATTCTTTCTTTGTGAGGCATTTTAACAACAGAAGGCTTCCTCTCAGGCTTGTTGTATGTTTTGGGCTAGTTCTTATACCTGTGAATCATTTTGCTGTCGGTACCATTTTGATCACATTTTTAGCAGAGGCCAAGTACAAAGGAATGTCAGAAGAACAAGGAGCTGTGGAGAACCAGAGATCAATGTACCTTGAAGGAAAGGCCGCAGATTTAGGGCTTGAAACTGCCCTGGAAAAAAGCTGCTCTCTTGCTTCTTAATCTAAACCAGAAGAAGCTGGTCCTGGCTATGATATGACTTGCAAGTAAGAAGGTATGAGAGCTAAAATACTCAAAGGAAAGATACTGGATATACTTCAAAGAAATGCACAAGATGACTGGGATTTATTCTCTTATTGTGGGATTTGTTCTCAAATGGACAGCCTTCTGGTAACAGGCACAGCACAACAACCTTGATCAGCAGCAGGAACCTGCTAGATAATGTGGCAAGCTGCCTCTGCCAGGGGGAAGACAATCAGCTGCTAGGAAGATGTGACTGGCTGAAAGCAAGTCTTACGGTGTGTATCTCTTTGAGATAGGGTGTAATCTTTTTTAGTTTCAGAAACCAAAACAAATCACAAAATATCATGAGGAAACTCATTCTTTTCTTCTCTTCCATGAAGCAATAAATGATTTCAGATGAGAGGAGCAGTGGGATAGCTGATGGGAGATGCAGTAAGACTTCCTCCCCTCCTCCCATCGTACCCTCCATCCAGGGGCACTGAAGTGCAGAGAGTCTATTGTTCTGTTGTTTCTCTTTCCTTTTATCTGTGCAGCTGTGCTCTCCATCAGATACCATCATGCTGCCAGAGCTGCTCTTCAGAGTGGGGGTAGGTGATTTGTTAACCGCTTGTCTTGGAGTAAACTACTTGGTCATGCGAGTTAGTCTGACAAAAGAACAAAAGAAAGTAAGTAATTGGTAATTATTCCCTCTACGCCTTCCCTCCCCTCAATTTTAAAAAAAGGGATACTTTTACAGCAGTGTTGTGTACCTATTTAATCACTTACACCAGCTGATGAAATAAAAGCTCTTGTCCCTTGGCCCCTTGCAAATTATTCTTGTTAATTATTTTTTAATTATCCTTCCATCATTGCTCCTGGTGCCACTTTCATAATTTCTACATCAGTGGGTGCAGACACGAGAAATCTAAAAACTTATTACAGAGAGGTATTGCTGCTGCTGTGCCGGCTCCAGAGGAGGAACCCTCCTGCAGAAGAGGGTAATGGTGACCCATCGGGGCTCCCTCCCTCTCAGCTCTGCTGTAGGTGAGGATCCCTTACTGGTACACTTGCGTGCACACGCATATCGACTGGAATGTATGGACGCACGTGCGCCGGTGTGTGTGCGCACTCATTAATTAGCTCAAGTTTCACATTAGCGAATTAATATCCGAGTGTTTTCAGGGTGGCTGACAGCATATTAATCAGAACCGCGTTTAAACAGACGGGTACATTCTATCTTTCCCTATCCAGACAGGGAAGTAAAGATCCCCAATGTGGAAGAAGAGATTGTGATGGCAATGCTCCACAGATGGTTTCTAAGGGATAAAAAGGGTGGATTTCTTTTTGGCATTGGAAGAGCGCAGAGAAGAGGGCAACATTTTGCTGTGCTATACACCTGCAAGTTTACAGAACTTGTGTTCACAGGATACAGGTCCTGCCACACTTTCTCTGTTCCCCGACAACTTCCCATTTTAAAAAATAGTAACAGAAATTGCTGGAAGATGAAGATGAAGCAGAAGTGAAACCCTAAATGTGGATGTACAATTGAGGGAAAGGGAAGGAAATGGAAAATAATAAGTGGCTTTCCCCAGGGGCTAGAGATACTGAAAACAAAGTATTTGTCAGCACGTGTGACAAAAGCAAGTCATGAGGCAAAGAAATAACTAGGCACAGTATTTGCATCAGAGTACTTATTTATTCCCTGAACTGCGTTTTTCCCCCCCTAGGCAAACTACTTACAAACAGATATTATATTTTACCGGTGTTCTTCAGAATTAGTTGGCAGGTGGCTTATGCAAGGAAGTTCAACCTCTGGTCTATCTGCCATGATTCACCACCACAGCTTGCTGGGTTGGGAGGACTGGGCTTGCTATATGTGAGGCATACTTTTATATAGAGTTTAATGGTTTTGCTCTTTGATAAGCACTTCCACAATTTGGCTTATGATGACCACGTGGTGCTATCCCCCTCCTATTTGCATGTGGATTGCATAACCAGCAAACTTTATATCACTGTAATTCCTATGTTATCTTTTACCAAATAGTCTTGCAGAGGATGCTTTGCCTTCTGTGTTTTTCCAGCTCCAGACTCTAGCGGACACTTTGCATGACATTTTTCATAACTGCAATAATTACTTTCCTTGGCACCTTATAAACACAAACCGGCATAAACCAAAATACTCTTACTCTTACAGCTGACATTTTTGTGTCAGGTTTTCATGGAGGTTGCAGGTTATTTACATTGTCCCTACAATGCTTCTGGAGGCCGTGAAAGCGTCACATCAGTTGTTTTTAGCTGGAGGAGTAAAGTCACAGGAGCAAGTGTTTGAAGGAGTCAGAGCTCCCTGCTGACTCCTCACTGTTACATGGTGCATATCTGTGAAGGTCTGACTAACTTATGGTCACAAAAAAGAACATTTTCATAGTGTGAGGTGAAGTGGATTGGGTGCTGCAGCACCATAATCCAGCATGACCCTGATTTTTACAATGCCCTTGGTCATTTCAGGTTATTTTCCTGGTTAAGTTCTTCCATTAGTAATGTTTCTCAGTATTTAAATAGCTGATGCCCACATAAAACGTGATGTATGGCCTAAAATTTATCCATACTATCTCCAAGTGACTGTACCTAGGAGATCTGTGCCTAGTTCTGCCTATTAAATGGGTAAAGTATTTCTTAAATATTGACAACCAGGCAGAGTTTACTACTGCTTGGGTTTTCTTGCTGCTGCGAAGGGTAAAGAATTCCCTTTGTCCTTTCAAATTTGTCCTCTCACAGCTCACACATGTCAAAAAACTTAGTCTTCGAGTCATCTCTCTCAGGAAAATCCCAGGGGCCAGCTTTAGCATCAAATAATACAATGAAGATGAATTGACAATGTTTAGACTTTCAGGCGGAAACCAGTTTGAAGATTCAAAGTTGGGCAGAGTCATGTCTAGTTTCCAGAAAGGAAAAGAGAATAGTGATTATGAAGAGCAGACAGGAGATGATAAAAAAGTGAGGAAGTGAACACAACACACAAGTTAGAGGAAAACCTATTACTTAATTCTGAAATGGTGTAATAAACCAACGTCTCATGGATTGGAGGTAGTAAGGGGAGGTGGTAAGAGCACACACAGTACAAAAGAAACAGAAGAGTGAAGTGTGTGATAAGGTAGATATAGAAAGAAAGATTGTAATTATAGGTGACTTCAGATTCTTATGATTTTTGGCTGCCTTTGTAACAATAGGTAGTGAATGAAATGCAGATCAGGGATTTAGCTAACAAATGTTTCTTGCATATCTACTATGCCAGCAGCTCAACCTGCCTGTGATTCAAAATCAGATCTGATCTAGATTCATGATCAGAATATTTTAAATCCAATTAACTAACTCATAGATCCTGATGTAATTACTGTTGGTATCTCCTGATACTAAAGGATGTGCACAAGAACAAGATGCATGGCTCAATATAGACCTTAAGTCTCTAGAGGAGAAACAAGAGAGATGGAAACAATTGAATAATTTTGGAATTTATTATTTATTGTGAATGTTACACAGTCAAATATTTTCTTAGGATAAAGCCACTGCTGTCAGTTTAATTACATTTGGAGTAAATGTGACCCCCCCACAAGCCTTCTGTAAGTGAACAGTTTCTAATAAAGTTGTAACAGATCAATCATGAAAAGGTCTTGGCAGAAAAATCGGTAGGTAATAAAAAAGATAAAGGACACTGAAATGAATAGAGTGACATGCTGCAGGACATTAGCTTTATGAAGACAACTTGGTCCAATAAGAAAAGTTAGGTAGTGTCATGAGACAGGAACAAGTGGCCAAAAATACTCGGTGCTGTTTCTGAGTACAAAATGTTGTGGTGGGAGTGGCAAGTGCTTTCAATGAGAGATGCTCTTTTAGCATTAGAGTTGCTTAAACAAAATTAAATGGACACATGAATTATGCAAAATTTAAGGATTATCCATCCATCAAAAAGGTGCTGGTTAGACTTGCATTTAAAGCGATGAGCTGGGCCCACATAATGTGTTTCCAGTTCAGAGAAACAGCACAGACCAGCCAGTGTCCTGTGTTCTCCACAGCGGACCCTACTTGCCTTACACCCGCCGTTGTGCGTTGAGCAGTATTGCACTCTGATTTGAATATGCTGAGTGCCATGGAAATGCTAAATAAAGTCAAGATCAGCTTAACTGTATGAGCTGCTAGGTTTGCTTTGAAAGCACTTATTCTGCAGGAATTTGTGTGCGCTCTTTGCTGGGCTGTGGAAGAGCATGTTGTCCTTTTGATGCCACAAATGCTATTTTATTTTAGCTGGGCTGGGGGGGGGCAGGGGGAATATATGCCATTTTCCTGGAGGAGAGCCGAGCAAGCTTTTCTTACAGCAATACTCACTTGGTTTGTCTGCAACTCACCACGTTTATTCTGCCCCTACATCTCCCTGCTCCCTTCCCCACAGCTCCTTCTTTTTCTTCCTGCAACTTCCCTTTCCCTCTCGCCACTGCCGCCATTGCTCTCCTCTTGCACTGCCTTCCTTTGCCTTGTGCCCATCTGGTTTCCTTCTCTTGCATTCTCCAGAAGTTCCCTCACTCTTATCTGAAACAAATACGTCCATCCCCTCCGTCATCTCCTGTCTGCTACTTTGGGTCTGAGATCTGAACTCTGTTGTTTGGAAGGTTACCTGATTGCTTTTACGCCTCTTCTTGGTTTTCCCACTGATTAGACCACGGTAGGGGAAGCTGGGCTTACTCCCTCCCAGTCTTCACTCTGAAGTACTGCTTCCTCCTTTGCTTCCTCTGGGCATCACTGCTTGTGACTTTTCCTCGTTTTTCCCTTCTACCTGGTGCTACCAACAGGTCACCCAGCTCATACTAATCAGTTTTCCATCCTAAAGTCGGTTTTAACCTCTCTCTCTCCACCCCATACTGACTACTGTCGTAACTAACCTCCAGACACTGGTAAGGCTGCGTTTCTGATGAAACTGTCTCACTGCATTTGCCTTCCAAGTTCCAAAGCTGTTTCTAAGTCATCAGAAAGGATGCATAATACATATGAAGACCTACTTCATTCTTTTCTTACAGAATAACAGCAGGATGAAGCTTTAAAAAAAAATCTGTAGAGAACAGTACCCTAAAAACCCTGCATATGGAAAGTGAAAAATCTGGTAGTGATAGTTATACTTCTATTGTTTTGGCATAATCCTAAATGTTTAGTTTGTTGTTTGTTTGGTCTTTTTTGTTTGTTTGGGTTTTTTTTAAGTTCATACTGCTGGATCTGTCCAGACAAGGTGTCCAGACTGTTGTTATTACTGCAATCTGAAATACAGCCAGGTTATGGTAATGGTGGTGCTTTTTCCTTCAAACAATGCATTCTGACGCAGTACACTCTTCCCACTGCACTGCTGCTGCTTGGTAATTTGAAAATGGTCTTTCTGGAATCATAAGGAGGGAATCTGGGAAATGACAGGAGGACCATAGCTTCACTCTCAAGAGAATTAACTTGCTTTTAGGTCAGGTGGGCATACTGCCTAATAGTAAAAGTCATCTTTAGGAATCGCACAGATGAAAAAAATTCCATCTTCCTTTTGAACACCCAAGACTCAACTTTTAGAAAAGTATTTTCCTCCCCAAAAACCTTTGCTTCTCCCTAAATTCCTAACTCAGTGAAATGGATGAGATACCCAATTATGTGCCACAGGGGTCATTATTAATACCCAGGAAAAATAAATGGAAACATTAAAGCTAAATTCTGGTCTTCTTACGTTCATGTAAATTGAGGATAACGCTATTGATTCAAAATAAGTGGTGCTGTATTGCATTGGAATAAGTTAGTTATATCTGAATTCTTATTTGCCAAAGAGAAAAGAGAGATACCCAGGACTTCCAGTTGTCCCACAGGGTATTTTTTGTTGTTAGTATTGTTTTTTTTTAATAGGAATTTTCTTCTCTCCATAGCTCATTTTTACTGTTGTTGCTTTTTCAGTGTAGTCTTAATGATGAGTTTGTAACATTTATGTTCATTTGCATGTCAGGGAGCTGAACTGCCAAGATAAAGCAGTATAATTTTGGAGGAGGATTAACAGGAGAAGAAGCTGGGTCATAGCTTGAACAAGTGATTTCCTTTCCTATCTCTAATATCAGAAAATAAGATTAAAAAATTGTGGTGAACACATTACTCTTTGTACAAATGTTCTCTTCCCATGCCTCAGGTTTTTTTTTCTGCTGTCAGTCTCTTTTATTTCAAAATAATGCAATGAAGCCTTTGCAGATTTATATACTGACTTAACCCTTCAGAAGTGAATTGCCAACACACAAATAGAACTTGATTGTAGAGAAAAGAGCCCATTTAAGTCCCGATTTAGCAATGAATTTAAATATGCACCTACTACGTTGCTACATTGTCTGAGCCCTTAAAAAAAACAGATTGCTGACAATAAATAGAACTTCTGTGAGGCTAAGATGTATTTCCAAGACCATTTTCACCCATTACATGACTGAGTAAAAAATACAAATATTGTTCCAATTTCAAATGTTTGTTTGCATGCAGTTAAACTAATCATGGCCTTAATAACGTGGATGAGTTGGAGCTAAATACAGAGCTCCTGTTTTCCTTAAAATCAGGTGTTTGACTTCTAAGACAAATGGCGAGTTTTGCACCAATGTCAGCTTCGCAGCCAGGTGCCCGTTTTCATGTTTATGATGTAACTTCTTTTGACTCAACAGCTTTGGCTGTATTTGGCCTCTTGAACGTTGTTTTTGTTTGTCAGGGGAAGGGAAAGTCGGGTGATTTCTTGATGTAGCCATAATTTACAAAACCCTGATCCTCCTGATACAGTCGAACTAGATATCAGAAAGTAGCTTCCTTGCTTAATAATCCAAGCTTTCCTTTTTCCTTTCTTTCTTCTTCTCTTTCTCTGTGCCTCTGTCTCTTTTACAGCCTGCTTTCTGTTAAAAAATCCTCTTAATTTTGTTTCTGGACCCCATAAGTGCATCTCTGTCTGTCAGACCTCCTGCCACTCTCTGTGTTTATGCATCTGGCACTTTCAGCTTTCGTTGTGTAACGACAGCTTCTGCAAACAGCAGTCAGATCTCTGAATTTGCAGTATGTCCACAGTGAATATGCCTGTTTCTTCCTCCGCATAGCTCAGTTTCTGACTGGTGTTACATGTAGCTGTCTCTATGGGCAGTAGCAACCACTGCTTCCACTCACTTGGAGAGAAGCTTAATTGCCTCTCACATTTCTCCCAAATAGAGCTAATCTTTCCAAGAACAGAGATACATGATCCATCTCTAGGTATAACAATTATATATCTGCAATGTATCTATTACATTACAAATGTGAAAGATTTGTACCCATGCTGTAAATTGATATAATCATGGTAAATATGGCTAGAATGGTCCTTGAGATGTCTTATGGTCCATCCTTCTCTTGGAACTGATTCAGTTATACTGAGCGCCTTTCTCATAGATGTTTGCATAATCTGTTCTTAAAAGCATCCTCATCAGGCAGGTCTATCACCTTCCTAAGTGTTCCTCTATTCTATTGCCTAATTATCCTTCTAATTATGGAGATTTTTTCCCCACTCATGTTTACCTTACATCTTATTTTCTTAATCAAAACCTATTACTTAGTTTCCTTTCACCAGTGAACACAAAGAACATTTTATTCCTTTCTGTTTTACGTATCTGAAAATAATTACCATGTCTTTTTTAATCCCTGGTTCAGTAAACGGAACTTCAGCTTTTCCCATTTTTCTTCAGGAAATCTATTCTCTCCACCTTTGATTTTTGAATGTTTTGCTTTGCTTCTTTGTTTTCTCTTTGGAGACTTTCTGGTTAGTTTCTTTCTTGAAGATTGGTACCCAAAAGGACATAAAGTGTTGGCCTTTGTGAATTGTGAGGGAGGCTTGCATGAAAGAAGCTCCGTTTTACAAATAAGTGGCCTGACAAGGTAGTGAAATGATAATACTGACTCTGGACAGTTCCTGAACCTTTTAATTCTGTGGGCCCTTTTTGGCAGTGTTTCTCTTTAGATGGCCATTCTCTATTTCATAACTATGCATCTATTGTTCCTATGTAAGAGTAACAGGTTGCACTTGTCTTTATTGAATTGTATGCTTTATATGTTTTTACTCCAATGACTTAACATTTGAAAGTATTTACAGTTCCCCACTCCTCCATTATATTTCTACACAAGTATGTGAACTGAAAAAGCACAGGATGAATTGAGCAAAAGGCTTGAAAAATTCTATGTTTTATATGAGATGAGTCAATTAAATTACCAGTGTAGACTCATAATTTCCTTGGGATGACTTATTATTGGAAAAAAAACTTTGTCTGTGCAAGTATTCAACTAGGTGCAAGCACACTAAGGCATCTGGCCATTAGTCAGGGGTGGAATGAATCATGATTTACTGTATGAGTTGAGTTTCTTAATCTCACAGAAAGTCATCTTTCAGGTCTGTCCTTTGCCTAGATTCATCAGTCTTCACCTCTAAGGAAGCAGAACTCCCTTTCCATGTCCCTGTTGTCTTCTCCTCTTACATGGCAGTGAAGTTACATCTCCCAGCAAGGTGGAGCTATAAGTACAGCTTTCCTGGTAGGGGGTTCACTTGGGACCTTGGGAGATATTGGCCGTTTTGACACAAACCACCTGTAACTACCTAGCAGATGCTTTGTGCTCTTCAGAAACCTGCTGCTCTGCATGGCAGCGTCACCCACCTGGGATCAGCACCTGGCCTTTCATCACTGTTTACTGGAAAGCTGCAGTATCGTTTTGTTTTCTAGGACCACTTTGCATCAGTTCTTTGTTCAGCCCTACTGTTATGAAGTGGAAAATTCCATCTCAGGGGCTGTCAGCGGTATAGAAGAATTAATAAAAAGCTTAGTTTCCATGCGATCAGTGGGAAAGTATTTTATTACTTTGGCTATGGATTTTACGTGTGGCTAGAAAACAGCTTTTATCCCATTTCCTTTGTACTGGGGGACTTTCCATGCATATTTCAACTTCTGTTCTGGACACAAAGCTTCTAGCAGTTCCTACAGGGGTACCTACAATTTTTGGAGATCATTTGCGGTGATGAGAGGTATATTTAAACGTCTGTGGAATCTTGGAATCTCAGCTCCTGTGTATTTTGCTTCCACAATTTGGCTTTTTTATTAGCAAAAACAGCAGACCTGTCAGAGATCAAAGTTCTCAAGACTATTTACTGGGACAGGTTTAGAAACAAATGCAGTAAATCTTGGATTTTCCATTTTGCTATGTAAGTTGATCATGTGTTTCAGCAGAAAAATTGTCTTTGTTCTTGAAGGTTGAAGGAACTGGTTATAAAACAAAACCCCAAAGAGCTTTCTGTAACAACAAAAAAGCTTACTGTAACAACAAAAGAGCTTAGTATAACAACAATAAAGCAAACCAAACCAGGAAAACCTTGCTCTCTTTCAGGGGTTCAATGTAGATGCTGACACCTCACCTCAGTCCCCAAACAGGGGTCACTATGAATTGAACTTACCTATTGCAAATCAGATGCTGCTGATCAGATTCTCTTTTCAATGCCTATACAGCACTACTCTGTATGTGTATCATGAGCATGTAATTTGTATCTTGGAATAGTACCTGTCTGATTGACATGACTTTGTGTATTTATACTACACTATATTTTAAGATCAACAATGCCAGAGTGGAAGATGTTTCCCCTGGAGTAGCATCACTACTTCCACTGCTCAGAACAAGTAACATCAAGCACTTAGAGACAACTTTACTTCTCTTCTAATAAATAAAAAATTTGAATCTAAAAAAGTCAGGTAATATTTTGCCTTGAAGCCTTTTCATAGGTGGATTTTTTTCTTCCTGCTTAAAAGACAAGTCAGTAAAGATTTATTACAGCTTCTCTCAAGATATCTTGTACTTCTGTAACTCACCTCCTTAAAGAGACAGTCACAGGAATTATGACTATTCTCCACAGGAGGTTTGGAAAATGATTTCCGATTTCTGAATTATTATCATGCATTGGATTTGAATGTGTATTTAGATACTAACCCCTTTACCACTACATTACTTCTTATGCCAGAGGTCACCTCTGGCACTTTCAGTAAGCTAATGATTTTGTCTTAAGTCAAATGTTTGGGGCTTTTATAGTCACTTTCTAAATTCAATTGCTCATAGCAGTGTATTAATGTAAAGCAGAGCTTTAGTAGGAGATGATACAGGGCATACAGAAGGAGAAGGCTATGAGAATTTTGTAGATATGAGATTGAATGGGACTTTCTGGGGTAAACAGAACCACTTTCCTGGTATGTGCAGTCCAAGATGCCATGTCAGGCAAAGCTTGGTGAAAAAGGCTGTGGGGCAGTGAGCAGATGCTACCTCATTCAACCTTTATTTATTTAAGCAAGATGCTTGAATAGACTGAGAAATTTCATCTTTTCTTTCCTTAGTTTTGCTGCAAGGGACACACAGGTGTTTTGCTGCAAGGAGAAGAGGTGCTCCCCCATTCTCTCCAGGCTATAGAAAGAACGTCAAGACTCTCCTCATGCATTGCATGAGAGCTTGCATTTCATTCATGTCTTGGGACCACTGACTTTTTTGAGCAAGGTTTACAGTATATGAGTTTCCACAGGACAGTCAGTGCAGAGGGCAGTGCAGTGTCTGCCTCTGGATACAAGTCTGAGTGAAAGAAATCATCCTGTGTTCCTCCTCCTCTTTAGGCACCTTCTGCATTCAAACCTATTTGTCATAGATAGTTCATCTTGGATCCTTGCTGGTCTTATTTCAACATATGACCTTCTAGTCTATACTGGCATCTATCTACATGACTGCATCTTTAGACTAAAGAATTCAGTGTCACTTTTTTTTAAAATTTTTGTGGTAGATTTCTTGTAGATGGGAACAAGAATGGTTTTATCATCATGACTTACAATGACATAACTAAACACTGACTCGTTGGTGCACCAGCAACCTGCTTTACATTTCATTAATATTCTCTTCCCTTCTGTTTTCTATTGCATAGTCTTTATTCTTAGACTTCTGGCTTCCTCCCAGAATTATTTCTACTCCTCTCTTGTGATGCCTTGCCCCTTGCCATATCCAACATCCAGATGAAACCTCTGAGGAGCTGCAGGCCATCCATAGGAACTCTAAATGGGATCTTCACAGAGGAAAGGCTGCTGGTTTTCTTCTCCTTCTGTCTGTTCCCCAGCTCAGTATGGGCAGGCAAATGTCATGCCCTGCTGAGCGGCTGAGAGTCAGGTGCCGGAGCTGGTGAGGCACAGTGAGGGACATGGAGCTGGGGTTGGTGGCAGTCCCGGCACTTTATTTTAAAAGAGCATTCAACAGGGGCTTGTGTCAGTATGGCTAGGTCACCAGCATCTCCCTTGTAAACTGTGAAATGGGAAGAGCTAGTGGCCATAGTAATCAAAGGGAGAGAGTTGGAGCTTAAGATGGTTGTCAGGTTTTCTTAGCTGTTAATGAAATGGATTAAGAGAGTGTTGCTTAAATGGTAGTTGACATTTCTAGAAATTATTTTTATCCTAAAGGTTGTGAGCTCTCGTGCTTTCTTTCTTTTTTCTTTCTGTAGTATGCCTGTGTATGTAATGCATATTTTCAAACTGTTTTTATAGTTAACATTTTTTTCTAAAGGAAATAAGCATGACATATTCACAAGAAGTTGCAAAGTATTCACAGCCAGCCCTATATGTGTGAAATGCTGGCTCTGGTGAATAATTATGGTCACCTCCAACCCTGTTGCTTGAAAGGTACAAAGTGAGGAAAGAGCATCTTGAGCAAGCCGTACACTGTGTTGTGGCAAAATGACTCAGCGCCGACATGCTAAGTAATGGGAGCTAAGGGAGGGGAAAAGGCTTTCTTAAGGAGAAACTGTGTTGCAGCCTCATGAGTATTCACTTATGTCTCCTTCTGACTTACCTCCTACTCACCCTGTGCTGTCAGCCATGAAGTTTGGCTTGCAGGCAGTGTTGGCAGCATCTCTTGCCTGGAGATTGTACTGGTGTCTTGTCTGAACAGACTGACTCTAAGATATATGCTTTCATAGAGACATCATCTGAGAACAAGGGATCTGTCTTGCTCCAAATTGCTCCTAAGGAGTGTGTAAGGCTCCCTAAGGAGGACACTGGTCAATGTATGGGCTGCAAGGAAGAAAAAAACCTTATCTAGACTGATGGTTGTCCTCTAGACACAAATCTATTAAAGATATTTATGTATGTTCTGCTTCTTCATATCTAAGTGACGGCATTATCTTTACTGCATTTATCCTTCTGAAAGCCTTTTGGGATACTAGTGTCTTGCAGTCCCCAGGGGATGGAGAACTACAGCTCAGAGATGACTTATCAAATGCTATACAAGTTATGTCTATGCAGCAGAGTGCAATGCTCTGTAGGAAGAAACACATCCAGCTCTTGATATATCTTTGGCTCACATCCCCACAGTAGGACTATTGAGCTTGAAAGTGACTTAATGGTGTCCTCAGTGTGTGCGTCTCTTTCCAAGAGTGCTAGTAGATGTTCCCAGGGGCCATGGCTCTGCAAAGCTTCCTAGCATGGATGTTCACAACCTCTTGAGTCCTTTGAACTGAAAGTGTCTAAATTAACACTGATGTGTGCTGCCTGTTTTTGCATTTCCAAATGAGCTCCCACTAACTAGTGTGATTACTATTTTGTGCTATCTTTCCTGTATCAATCCGCACTGTTTTCCCACCTCCCACTGGTGCAGTGGAAAAGATTAGCCTTCAAGACCTTTTGCTATGCTTATCTATTAATTTAGTTAAGATAAAACTTTTACTACTGTAGTTGTTGGTGTTTGACTGTAGCATACCTAGCATTGGCAGAAACGCTATCCAGTTGAGTAAATCGTGTTTGACCCTTTGCAGCTGTCTGGAGTTTCCAAGACTCTTTGTGCCTCTTGCAGAAACTCTTTTTAGTCAGCTGTAGTTGAGGTTTGCTTTTGACATTTCTTAAACAAGTAGGAACAAAATGGGCCAGCAGTAGCAATTTCTGTATGCCCAGCAGTGGTTATGCTTGCAATGTGAATAATGAAATATTACTAATCGAGAAGGATATTGTCCATCATGAGAGTTCACTGAGAAATGTGTTGAGCAATGGCCTGAGGGATGAATGTGCTGTAAGTATTACACGTGGGCAAATGTTATGAATGTTATGACAGTAGCTTAAATCAGGGAAAATATGGCATGGTGTAGCATAACCTAAATCTTGGAATCCAGCATTATCGATTGGCTCCAAAAAAGCTGACTCATTCTTTGCACCTCTGGCAGATTAATGTTGCTTGACTGTGTGTACCTATTGCTTATAAGGCAGGATTTGGTCTGTGGGCTGGTGACTAAAATTTACAGCATTTCCAGAACCTGAAACTGAGGAATGAATCTTTACACAGGCGTCTGTTGCACATCTTTCCATTTGTGCAGCAACCATTTGCTAAGCCTACAAAACCAGTGTGTTGCAGGTGTTTCGTAGTCTCACCTGATAAACCTGGCAAACTGCAGAAATATTTGTGCCTGTGTACCAAAAGAACAAACGGAGTGGGTCTTGCAAGCTTATAGGCTATGCCGGAGTCTAAAATGAAGTTGGATCACTGCACAGTAATATCAATTTAAGTACAAAAGTTGTGTGACTTTAAAGTCTATAAGATCATTGCTACGTTTTATAATCTCTACTTTCACCTAACCCCAGGCAATTGAAATTAAGTGAAGGTTACAATAAATGTTAAGGCTACTGGATTTCCCTCATCACTTTAACTTTAAAAGAACACTCGGCTAAATTGGTACAACATTCTCCTGCAACATAAATAACGTAGCATTCAACTGCTAGCAAGATAGCTTATAAAAAAAAATAATCATTGGAGGATTCATTCTTAGATCAGAAGCAGCATGTACAAAACCTATTCGAGCTAATAGGTTTGCAGGCAAAAACCTAATTCCTTACACCGAATAGTGTGTAAGCATGATCAGATTTATTTATACTGAATAACCGCAACTCTTCTTGAAGTCAGTAAAAGATGTCTTTTACATGCATGGCACATATTACACATATACATACATACATTCATGAAGAATCAGGCCCCATGTCCCCCTCCCAGAGGTGCTGAGTACCCATACCCTTCATCTGCAGTGGAAACTGAGGGTGCTCATTTTTTAGCTAAATAGAGTTAATAAGCAATGAAAGGACATATTTTTAGCTCTGTGAGCTTTGCTCATTAAATGCAGAGATGGGTGCCATGAATTGAGGTATAAAATGTTAACCTTGCAGAAAGTGAATTGCCTTGGACTTCACACACTGAATTTAATATAAGATGGTATTTTAAAGCGAGAATATGTGTATATCTGTCTCTATATACATATATAGATATATAGAAAAAATATATCCCTGTGTGTACATTGAGAAATAATTCTCATTTAAATTGTGCTGTTTCATGAGCAACTTATATAGCTGTCATTATTTTTTCCTTTTTATTGCCTATTATTTGTACTGTCGACTCCATTAATAGGTAGCTTTCTTGCACTAGTAGGTCCTCAGATGTATAGTAAGAGACCATTTCTGTCTTACAGAAGCTCATTGTGTGTGCATCCTGCTGAATTCTCGAGGATTTACTGTGGGGAGGTGAGTTGTGCTTGTTTTTACAGAAACTAGTTCGATAAAAATCTAAGTCTCTGTTGAGGCAGCAACTGTTTTATGATATAATCAAGCACCAAATTCAGAGCAACAGAAACTAGTGCCTTCTTGTAACACTTGTTAATTTTGAGCTGACTAATTATGATTCAAATCCTTTTTTCTTGTCAAAAGTAACCCATATATACTGTATTGAAGTATAAAATACGTGTTAGATGAGCAAGTTGTCATTATATGGACTGGAATATGTAGCATTATCTTCCTGGCCTGCAACCAATGATGCATATAAGTAAATTTACATTCCCGAGTAGCTTTATTAACTTTACGCATGAATGTTTATTTCCAGCAAATTCTATGGCATAGTCTTGCATATAGAATTATTCATACATACAAATTTCTCCAAGGCTCCTGATGTTTGTAGCACCAGGGGTATGGATCACAGCCCTTCGAAAGAGTAACCATATCAGCCATTCTTAGTAGAGTTTTTAGGTTGTGTCTAGTCTAAATAATAACGAATAATTCTTAATTTCAGCTTTTGCTGACTCATATTTAGATCTATAAACTTATTGCTACATGGAGTGTAGGGCTTTTTTTTCATTTTTCAGGGAAAGGAAATTGATTTTTAAGGCTAAAAGGACCTAAGAAAAGGAGTAGTAAAATATGTAATACAAGCCAATAAAAATTTAATTGGCACAGAACACCAATCAGAACTGTTTTTTCCAGCCCAGCACAGATGATGTAAATTGAGTATCAGCAGATACAGAAAAGAATTTAGGAAGCAATTTTTCAAGCTGAGAATAACAAGTTTGAAATGTCCCACCAGGCACTAGACTCAAGCAAAAAATATTGGGATCATCCAAAGGAACGATAGATGCCTTCCTGTATGACAAAGCAGCACTAAAAGAATGCGCCCCAGTAGATTGTGGACATCTTGTGTACTGCCTTGGAATTCTTCGTTTTGCAGACATTGTGATTTATATCAGGATATGATGATTTCTTTTGCTTTTTAGGTGAAAGACATGGTGATCTTCTTTTCAAAGGACAAATATGAAGGTTTATAATGGTCCAGTCTCTAGGAAAATGACAATTTGCACAAGCAGTTAACACATCATCCAAAACTAGAGCCTGAGCATAAACTATTAAGTGTCTAATATGGGATCACTGAGCATACGTTTTTATGAGCAATTAAGTATTATGTTGGAATGAAAAATTTTCTGAAAACACCTTCAATTCCTCAAAGCAGAAAGAGTCCTCACAATTATCATGTCTCAACTTTAGAAAACAGCAACTTCAAAGCAAACTTTCACAGTTGCTTTAATTTGTCCTACATGTATGACTGGCTGAGACAAACTCATGAATGATGAGCATCTTAGTAAGTAAAGGGCCCTTCCAATTTAAGAGTTAAGCAGGCCCTTTAGATGAGGTGGGCTCTAAGACAGTGCTAGCAGAGGCTTTTAGTACCCAGGGATTTCTTTCTTCATCGAAATGCGACTTGGGGTCAGTGGTGGGAATGGCTCTAAAATGCATCTTGTTCTTGGAAGGACCCTGAACACAGTTGACTTGAGTGTTTGGTGGGAAGAGCTTTAGCCCATGTGCAGGCACACTTAATCACAAAGAGTTTCTCACCTGGTGTGAGTTCTGCACTCTGGATTTTCACACCTCTCCACTTTTCCTATTTACCAGCTTTCCCTGAGTCTAGATATAGAAGGTGAGAGGCAGCCAGTTAGAAGAAGCTTGGAAACTGCCTAATAGGAAAGCTACATATGTTTTGCAAAGGACTATTTCCTAATTATTTGTTGTTCTTGATGCCTAATGTAATAACACTAAGCCAGTACTCAGGCATTTCTGAATGTGGGCCATTTGAACCTCGATCCGGAAAGCAGACATTTCATCACAGGACCATTTCTGAGGAACTGCATTCTTAGAAATGTTTTTCGTGGTATCGCACATAATTTGCAAGTTATTCGGCTAATCAAAATAGTTTTTCTAAGACTGCAACTATTTGCATCTGGCGATGGTAATTTATTCTTCCCCAGTTGATTGGATCTGTAGTCTTACAAGTGCTTGTGCTCACCCTCACTCATTCATTCTGCGTTACAGGCCTGTTCCTGAAGGACGCTGAGTACCTGTGGTTTGATTGAAAGTTATTGCATCTTTCAGGAGTAAATTTAATTTGAGCGATACCCCGTATAATCCAGTGTGATATGATGCATTAGAAAATAAAGCAATAACAGAGTATCTAAAAGCCATTTTTTCATTCTTATTTGAGCAAAAGAAATCTTAACAGAGAAAGCCATAGAAATAAAATGTTTTTCTATTCTTTAACTAATACAGAAATTCCTTGAATCTTGGGGAAAAAAAGAAAAGAAAAAAGTGAGGCACTGGTCATAAACAGCCTTCTGTCAGCTGTTAACAACTGGGATTGGTGGTTTGGTACCAACGTTATTTCAGGTAAATGAGAAGGCAGAATTATAAACAAAGGAAAATGTTCGATTCCCCCCATGTGAAATGTGGGCTGGTGCCTAGTATTTATAGCTTAGTACATCCTCATTAACCCATTCTGTTAATTTTTTTTCTTTAACACTGACTAAGAAAGAATACTAATGCAACAGTTCTCTGCTGTTTCTAAGTGTTCTGTTATATTTGAGACCGGGCTCGCTAACATATATTTTTCTTTCCAAAGAGCTCATGCAGATTTTACTTGGATCATGCCATGGAAAAGAATCACTAAGTTTCCTAAACTATTAGCAAATACTTTAAGTGATGAAAACCTACTAAAGCCAGCAGGAAACACAATCCAGCAATTACACAGCAGCAGCAACCTGGATTTTCTCTGATTTGGAATCAGTGGGAGAGTAGTGGTTATTGTAATTGTGTCTTTAAAGAAATACTTGATAATGTTTGCCTGTTTCTGACATACCTGAAGACTTGTCTACAGAGTTAATCACCTGATGCTAAAAAAACCCCTGTGTACTCCAACCAAATTTATTCTCAGCCTCAGATTCATAACAAAACGTTTTTAATGATGTACTGGTGCTGTTTTGGCCAAAGAGTCAGTAGCAAAAAAGTCCAATTAGCTATGAAAAGTCCTCTATTTAGAGCTTAGTGTACAGATGCAGTGGAAAGGCTTTTGATGGTGTTCATAATTTTGGAGATTTATGACTCAACTCATTCAAGTTGAAGCACTGACAGAAATCCCTTTGTTCTCAACACGACCCAGCCCACGTGTCTGTCTTCCATTTATGTCTAGACTGGTAGAGAATTATTAAGAAATTTTTATTCTGAAGGTGTTGTATACATGATGTTTACCGTAAAACCTGAGTCTTGTAAGACAATGTTTTTTAAAAGGTTCAAAGCTAGGTTTTCAACTGTTATTTCAGGGTCACATTTTCAAAAGGGTTCAAAGATCACCACTACAGAATTTGTGTGGAAATAAGGCCTTAGTTTGTCACACTGAGGTCTTTGGTATCCCGGTCTAACTGGACTGAGGACGAACAGTAATAAGATCTGTTAGGTGGGTTGTATCACTAGCAGTGATGTAGTCTGCCACCTACTGAGAGAGCTGAATTTAATACTTCATTTACAGTTAGCACATACGTAATGATTGTGTAAAATTTTGGATGAGGTGGATTGCTGAACATAACTTTTATTTTGTAGCCATTTCCGTTTTGAGAAATTACAATGAACTAGTTTGGCCGCCTAACTTAACTGATACATTTGAACTTTGTCTGAGCTTTTTGTTCAGGTGATCTCAGCATTGACCTGTATTTGGTTCAATGCTATAAAACCTGCATTCCAGGAGCTTTTGCTTCCTTCTCAGAGTCCTGTTCCATCGTAAGACTGCATTTATTATGACTGTTCTCCTTTACTGGCGTCACTACACACTGGGGGAATCACACAGCTGCTGAAGGTAGCTGACAGACAAGCACTGGTTAGAGGGTGGATCTGTCTGCAGGGTGGACATATCCAGCACCCCAGTTGTTCACCAGGATGTGTTTAGCATTGACCTGAGCCTTGATGAAACATTGCAGAAAGCTGCTTCTTCATTTTAGAGTGTGAGGTTTTCTTAGCATTTTTTGGGAGCAGGGACACCTGTAACACATTTTGTCTTCAGGTGAAAACTTCATTTTCAGTTGAAACATAGTTTTGCTGGAGAACTTTCACCTTGCCTTAGTAGAGACCTCAGTGGACAATTCTGGAATATTGTCGGCTGTGCCTGTAGGATAACTTCAATTCCCTTGAATAAACAAAACCAAAACTTCAAGATGTCTTATGTCCCTAGGGAAATCTCTGTCTTCCTTAAGCATTTTGCAAGTACCACAAAGCCACACCATTTAAACCCACATCCTGTACCACTATTTTAAACATTTTTTCCTAAGGCATAATATTTTACTATGATATCTATGTTTCTTCTATTTGAAGACCATCAGGAAGACTTGTCAGTGATTTACTTCGTAAGTAGAGGATAGTTAAAGCAGGAATTTTGCCTGATACTTAGATGAGTTAATATCTCCTGAGCTAGGAGGTAGAGATGCAAATCTGTGATTACCAGGACTGTGCCATATTCCATCTAGAGGTGCATTACTTAAAAGCATGTCATCGTGTAGTTGGTGATGGTTAGTAAAAGGAATTATCTTCTGCCTCACATTATTATTATTACTATTACTATTAATTTGGGGAAGGTTGAGCCAGTAACTGAAAAAGAACAGCTCTTCCAAAACTTGGAAAGTTTCAGAAAATTTAGAAGATTGATTTTGTGCTGTGGCATGGCTATGTCAAAAATACATGATAAAGTAAAGGAGTTTGAAAGATAACCTTTGTTTTGGACTTCTCAGTCGGGATAGATAGTTAGATAGCTGTAACTCTTAATGTAAGTTTTGTTATGCTTTTTTTTTTTCTAATCGCTAAAGCCAATAAAGGCTGAAATAAGACTGTGGAAAGCACTTTTAAATTTGGATTCATTTTTATATTAGCCTGCAAAAAACTCCTATTTGTGTTAGTTATACAAAGAGAACAAATGAAACCTGAAGTCTAATCCAGATAGAAAAAGGTGAGCATCCAGAAGACAAAGTTGATTTCAGGGAAGGGTCTGCTTCTACAGCTCAGGAGTTGGTCTGGAGTAATGGCTAAAATAAAATTGTGTGGCAATACCTATTACTTCTGCATCTGGTGAAGAGTTTTACTGATATCTTTAGGTTCATGGACCCCATCTGTATAGTATACTGAGATACTGAAAATATTCCCCCTTAGGTTAGGACATATCGACGTTGAAGGTAAGGATGCTAAAATTCTGGCTGGAGTCCTTGCAGACCAATAGAGGAGCGAAGCTTCAGTATACCAGCTTAGTCTGGTATTTTCTCAGTAAATATTCATGGCCTACCTGTTATCATCGCCCATAATCTGCTTTCTGAGAATGTCATACAAGGCTCTCAACGTCATATGAGGTGCATGTTGTTCACAAGTGGGGAAATGCAAACAGAAAGCTGGCGGTAGTTCCTGAGAAGGTGAACACAACCCGAGGAGTTAGCATGAACAAGTCAGTTTGTGTCTGCCCACAGAAAACTTTTCTGGAATGTTGATTGCTGGAGAGTTACTTGAGTTACTTAAAATGGCTAGTAGCAAAAATATAGAAATGGCTCTCAATCGTGTCTGTGAGCTATAAACTCTAATGCCACTCATTAACTACCTTCTGCGATGATGAAGAAGAGTCTTGAATAAAGATACCGAGAAACAGCAGCACAAAGAGCGATTGCATAGAAAGCTCAGCATGATCAGGCTATCTGTTCTGTCAGGAAAACTTAAAAGCTTAAAGAGTTTTAAGATATGTATTTTAAAAAAGATAATTTGGAAGATCAACAAGAGAGAAAAGTGGTAAACATTAAAATGCCATGCTTCCTGCACAGGCTGCATTCCTGGTGTCGTCTGGATTATTGCTACTAGGCATGGCAAAATTTTGAACGAAGGTTTTTCTCCTGGAAACTTTAGGGTCTTCAAGTTCTGCCCAAATTGTCCTTGAGATTATTGGATGAGTTAGAGAGAAACCCAAAGAGACCTAATACAGGGAAATGTGGCTTTAAGGAAGCGGGGAAAAAAGGGGAGGAAAAGTCATTAGAATTTATGCCAAGAAATTTACCATTACATTGCTTTTTTTTTTCCTTTTCCACATATTCCCTTATTTTGGTAAGCAGCCTTAGTTATCTTTCTGTTTCACAGCTCATTATGTGATATTTGCTTTTGCTTTGAATACAGATGTCCTTGAGAGTTACCGTTCATGCTCTAATTGTCTATTTAGGAACTGCATATGGCCTTTTAGTATGGAGGCTCTGATCACAGCTCTGAGAGTTAAATTTGTATCATTGTTTGAGTTAAATATTCAGTAGCAAGCTTCATTTGCCTATATTCTATTTTTCATATTTCTGAAAGCTTTGTTTCTCTGTAATAGTTGCAAAACTTACATTCCCCCCATACTTGCAGTCACACTGTCTTTCATGTGCTCAAGATGTCACATGCAATTGGTAGCAGACAGCCTGCCTGAGCAAAATAAGAGACAGTGGCCAGCCTGAAATATGCCTGTTGGAGCAGATAGAGCAAGCACCTCGTCACTGCATTGGATGAGTTTTGTGCTGTGATCCAGAAGCCCTGCAAGGTGGGCAGCGGGGCTGAAACGTGCTGGAGGGAGCCCCAGTGGAGGTAAAGGGCTGGGGCACCCCCTTGTGCAATTAGCACTGCTCTCTCTCAGTTAATTCAGCCCCAGCTGCTCAGCTCTTTTTGCTGGGGTGCTGGCTGGGGCTGGCCCATCCCCTTTCAGTAGCGTGAGACTTCCACAAAAGAAGCAGCACAAGCCACGAGCCAGAATTACCCACTGGAGCTGCTGATGCTCTGCTGTTCTGCAAGTGCCCCTTGAGCACGTGGCGGGTTACTGGGATTTAGCAAGGGACAGACAGCTCAGGTTTTCAGGATTTGCCTTTTCCAAGGCCTTACGCTCCTTCTAAGTGGGAAGGCCAGCGTGTGAGGAACTGATGCTGTGAAATGCCGAAGTTAAGACTCAATAGCCTTGGTGACTATTAAGCAGGTATTCCTTATTGCCGCGCCGGGCACATGGAGGTGTCTGTAGCTGGCAGATATTGCAGCAGCTTTGTGATGGCTGTCTGTGCTATGAGCAGAACGGGAGTCTGTATTTCAGTGCTGACTGAGCCCCAGTACTGTGGTGGTGCGCTCTCGCCTTCCCCCCACCTCCACCCACTTCCTGCTCCTGCTCAAGCCATAACCATCAGTGGGAGTTGTTATGAGTTGCACCTGGACTTTGGGGGATGGCTGGTAACACAGTCAAAACACTGTCTGAAGTGGGGACCTAGATATTTTGTTCCCATGGGAATATGACTGTAAGTCAATTATCTTATTCTATAAATAGTGAGCAGCCCAAGAGCCCCTTTGAGCTCTCCTGCGCGGCAGCGGGCTGCACGCCAGCATCTCCCCTTGAGTGGGGACGCTCGCTTAAGGTTCTGCTCCTCGAGGTTGAGAGATTCCTTGCTGCAACAGATTCTCTGTAAGTGACTAATAACATACTAAACTTTGAAATCTTAGCTAAGTGATATAAGGATTGATTGCGCATATATAATCCTTTAGACATAAACCGTTGACCGAGTCTGGGACCAGGAATGGATCCAGCCACACCTAGACTCCTCTCTGAGAAGGAGCTTAGAAAGCAAGGGGGTCCTTTCTGAACCTCATGACTCAATGGGAGGGTCTCCCTGACACCTTCTCTGACCCTGGCCTCTATGCAGTGAATGATCAAGTGTACCCTGTCATCGAATCTCATAAAACACTGTCGCATTCACTACTAACTTTGTTAAATCACTGTTTTATGTTAATAAATATTTCACCACTACTCTCTTACGAGTGAAGTTAATCACTCCGCCCGCAACAAGTACATGGAGGGAGGTGGCGGGGAACAGGGCTATGAGAGATTAAGGTAACTGGGTGATGCTCACTGTACCAGAAAAGGAGAGATCGATGAAGAGAGGGGTGATAAGATGGGAGACGTCAAACTGTGAAGTCCTGTGGATAAGATCGGACAGAAAATTCTTGCCATAGCTGAGGCAGAAGAGGTTATATATTTGGCAGTGCAAAATGGGAAACATTTGTTGAAATGAAAAAACCCAGAAGTTAGAGATGTTATGCAGAAAACTATAGTACGGACACATAGTTGGGAGCTGGAGAGAGGTAAAGACCTAGTAGGATACCTGGGTAGAAAGCGGTCTTGAGATGCAAGTTTTTGTGACAGGCAGGATGCATTGTATTCTGCTCAGAAAGAGGAGATAGTGTGGGTAACTTTGGGAAAGATTTTTTTTGTCCATATGGAGCTTGGGTTATGCTGTTAACTTAGGCTGAATGTCTGTGTTCATTTCAGATGGTCTAAAGCTGAGCACCATTATTGCTAATTTCCCCCAGAACCTACACTTTCCTGCCAAAACACAAATCCAGATGTGCTGACACAGCAAGTTTCTGTGCTTTGGGCTGGAGCCGCCTGATATGATACAGTTGGTGCCTGCGAGGAGAGCCAATTTTCAAATTTCCGCAGGGTTTCACAGAAGACCATCTAGCAGAGGCAGCTTGGAAATGGCTCTGTCTCGGTTTCCCTCATTCCAGGGCTTTTCTGCACCAGCCTGACATCCCCATGAAGGAAGCGGATTGAAGGTGGCTTGTTCCAGCAGACTTTCTATTGCTACAGCTAATTATTTGTTTTGAGCCAAGGGTGACTCTGCCACATATCAGAGATTGGCTTTGAAGGCAGAGCGCTCCCGCTCACCAGGAGATTTCACATATTGAACTTTGCACGGTCTCAAAGTGCCCGCTGGGCAGGAATGTGTGTGATTTTTCCCTGGTGCCCTTTGGTGCTGTACTGTGTGCCATGTTAGCTCATTTTCCTGCCCATTGAAAAATGGGGTGAGGTGGAAAGCTGAGTGCCAGACTGTGGGCAGTAACGCAGGAGGTAGATCTGGCTGGGTCAGGAAGTGCTGCAAACACTGCCAGGCACCTCAAAAACTTATTAAAAACAGAATTATGCTGGAGCCACATGGTTGGTTGCCAGATTTCAAAGTACATTGGTTCCTTCTGCCTACCTGATGGAACAGCAGATATAAATCCCTGGAAGGGCAGACTTTAGTGGCTGCTGTGATTTTGGCAGGGTCGTGATCCCTTTTGCTGCAGCACGGCGCCATTTGGCGTGAAGCACAGTAGTAGCCTGATGGTGGTTATTTAGAAAGGAAAAGTCACTCAGGGCTGTGGTGGAGCCTGGTTCTGCCAGAGTTGCCCCTAAGCTCCACAAGGGTTAGGCTGAAGCTTGAACTGCATGAAAAGTTGATGCGGGAGGGCAGCACGTCACCATGCCTGCCAGTAACACTGCCTGCGGGGAACATGGGCAGCTGGAGAGATCTGCTGGGGGAAGTGTTTCTGCATCAAACTGCCTCCCTCGTGCTCAACTGTTTCCCCTCAAATGCTTTCTTTGAACAGATTTTTAGCCTGGCAGGTGCTGCCATTGCTGACAGCCTGTGCCTCCCGCCATGGGGAAACGCACGGAGGCTGGCAGCCACCAAAATGAGCAAATACTTGCTTCTGCGTAGCCACTGGAAGCGAGAGCGCATGGCTCCTAGCAGCAGCAGGGCAGAACAGGACACAGGGGACCCCGGGTGCTAATGATACGCACTTCATAATGTGCTGCATGGAAAACAAAAACAATTCAAGAGTGACAAAGCCATCCAAAAACTGTCTTCCGCAGTGAGCTTTCACTGGGCTTCTGAAGAGTGTTTCAGTTTGGTTGAGTTAGTAACTGAGAGCCCTCTGACCACTGTATGGAAGAAGAGAACAGCCTTGGTTTTGGGAAATAAGCAGCATAAAAGACAATCTTGCACCAAGTTTTTCTTTCTTTCTCTTTCCTCCTGTTTTGTTTGCTGTGAATATGAAACAATAGTGTTTTAAGTATCTCTTCACGCAAAGCACTAGGTCTGACTGTTTCCATTGTCGATGCTGTTTACATGTCATGACCCACAGTCATCTCCGGCTCTTTTGAGGAGGACTGCTTTGCCTGGTAGTATAGTTCTGAATGTTAGATTGTGACAGGAAGCGGGAGCTGGCAGAGCACAACGGGGCTCCAGCACCTCTCAGCCTGGTCAGAATTTCTGTGTCTGAGATACAGATGGCATCTTTAGCGCAGCACTACCTTACAGCACCAGCCCAGCATCAGCTCTCAGGGGTTACTTAAGACACCCCCACATATGGCAATTAAAAGGGGGAGCGGGGGAATGCATGTAGGCATTGTCTGCTCAATTGCTGCAGTGCACTACATCCCCCTGAGATGGGTGGCATACCTGTTAATGGCCACTGTAGAGCAATGACTGGGATATATGTTATGGGAGACGATGGTGTGTTGTCCTGTTTGCTGTCAGCTGAGAACTAAATTCAGTAATTTGAAGGCAACAGCCCCCGTCATCTCCAGTGCAGCCCTAGCACAGCTCTGGCTGCTCAGCCCCCTGGCACTCCCAGAGATCCAGACTGGATTTCTGAGCTGATCATGGTTTGGAAGTGCTGTGGTGCTAGGCACTGGGCTTGTATCCTCATGCCTCTCACTAGTTTACTCTTCCCTTGCTTCCTGTGCTTGAATTCTGGTTAATTTCACCCTGTCTTTCATTTAACTAAAAAATAGTCTTTTCTTCATATGCTCCTTTTCATATGCTATTTATCCCCAAAATCTAATTCCCAAGTCAATAAGCTTCATGCGGACAAGGAAGCATTCTGCACCTAAACTGGTGCAATCGTGTGCAAATAACACAGAGGTAAACTTCTCAAAAAGTATAAGTGTAGATGTAGTGGGGCTGCATGAATGTTGACAAGCTAATAAATAGGAAAGGCTGTGGACTGAGCTTTATACATAAATGTGAAGGTGGTGTTCATTCTACCCTGCTCTTAGGATGAGCATGTGTATTCCCATTCTGCCTTTTACAGTACCGATAGTTCATCTTTAATAAATCAAAGGCAGTTTTTTCTTGCTTGTGTGCTCTCTGAAGAAGAGGATATCAAGTCATACCCTAAACAGTTTTGATACACAGATAATGTCTGGTGAAAAGCGCTAATGGTAGTCTTTTTATTTACAGATGTGTTGAAAAATATGCGAAGTAATGAGTTTATCTTCCCTCTTCCTCACAGGAGGAGAATAAGATGAGAGGCACATTCTCCTTTCGTCCTCTATCTCCAAAGGAAGCTGGTTTCCTGTCATCCCTCGAAGAAACTCCTTTACACTTGTCTAGCCAGGACAGTTTCTAACATGCCTCTTTTGTTATGCCTGGGCACCCTGGTGACTCGGCTGACATTGATATGAGTGTTTCTCTTTCTAGTCCGCCCCTGTACGCCTGCCGTATGGGCTGATGCCTGCCAGCTGCCCGGAGCGCTGCTGCTGGAGCACCTCCTGGATCAGTGGGCTCCTCGTCATGCAGTGAGGGCTCGGCAGGAGCTGCAGGCTGTTGGCACGCTCGTGGTCTTGATCTGAAATTAATTGACACGACTTGGATCTTTTGGAGGTGATGCCAGAAGAAAGAACAGAAGACCTGTGAGATAGCAAAGTGCAAATATGATGTAAAATTGTCTGCTGGCGTTCTTCAAATGGAGAGGTTTGATTTTCCTTTTACAGGTTGGTTGCTTCACACTGCAGCCATACAAGCTCCCATTTACAGCTTTTGAGACTTCCTGTTGTCTCAACAGCTCTGTGGATTTCTTTAGCCAGGAGAGGTTCAGTATCATATGTGATGATAAAAGGCTCTTCACGCTGTTGTGCAGCCTCGTCTGTAAGACTGGCAAAACAGCATTGTCACAATTGTGAAAACTACTGATACTGGAGCAAAAGAGAAGCAATTTTTTTCTGAATTAGGTTCCTGGGTGTAATTTCTTTGAAAGACACTTTGTAGTTGGAGTATTACATGAATATCGTACCTTTTGTAAGGGCATACTTGTGTAAGATGCCCTCCACTACAAAACTGTAACTTGTTTCAGAGATCAGAATTGTTCTCATTGTACGTCTGTTTTCTCTCCCCCTTTCATATATGAAACCAGTTCTGTAAAGCTCCTTTTTTTCTTGCTCTTGGTGCCACCTTCTGCAGGTCACACTAATTAAATTACTCTAAATTGTTCCAAAAATCTCTGAGTTTTTCGGCTCTGGGCCTCACTGAAAGCTTTACAAATGAAGACAGCTAAAGACATAAATAGTGTCTAAAGAGTGCATATCTGAGATTTGCATTTGTTCAGATATTTACCAGTCTTGTTTCCAAGATAAGTGGGGATGAATCACTCTCTGGAGGGGCCTTTTTCTCCCTGAGGAACTTTAGCTTTGTGTCAGGCAACTGAAGTTATAGGTAGCATTCATCTGACCCAAGACAGAAATATCCTCTTCTGAAGGAGAGATCAAGCTGGTACTCAAACACAGAGTAATGGGAAAGTGAAAATTGTGCAGATACCGTGTGAAATGCAGAGGTAGGAACTAAGACTCTGCCATACCAAGTATCATGGGGAGGTGTGGCAATATTTCACAGGGATATGAAACCAGTCAACTGGCAAGAGGATGATGTCTTTTTCATCATAGGTAATGTTTGAAAGTAGAAGTGATGGGTTATATCTCTTCATCAAGAACATAATTGATACTTTGTTCCCTGCAGGCCATGTCTATGCAGGCAGGTGCAGACAGCTACCTGCTAGCTTTGCCCATTTTCTGGGCAGCTGAGACTCTCTGCCCAACCGGTGAGATATGTGCCAGCTCCAGTCCAGAAGCCGTTTAAGCTCATTTACACAAGGTGACTGCATCCTCATTGTGCATGTACAAAAGCAGCATGCAGCTGTCTGCACTTCATAGGCTCACAGGGTAGTCTAAGTTGGAAGGGAATTCTGAGGATCATCTAGTCAAGCCCTTGTGCAAAGCAGGGCCAGATAAATCAGGTTGCTCAACTGTGTCCAGTGAAGTTCTGAATATCTTCAGGAATGGTGATTACTTAATTTCTCCAAGCAGCAAGTTCCAGTGTTTGATCACTGTCACAGATGGAAATATTTGACACAGTTATGATTTAGCAACAATTCAAAATTTATTAATGAGGTAAGGTAGATTGAGAGGTTGAATTTTAGCAGCACTTAACCATTAACTGATCTAGAGGTTTACAAAGCGAGTGAACAAAATAATTGAACAGCAACTTAGTTACAGATTTGAAGATGGCAAGATTCATACTGACTTACTATAAGGTATCCCAAATCAATACATATACATATGGGCAAAAGCACAGATCTCAAATTAATACATATACTCATGAGCAAAATATAGGCGTACACAGACGCACAGGTGTCTGATTCCTAACTCAGGAGTTTCTTAACAGCGGGTGACTTTAAAGAGCCAACAGGTAGTGCTTTAAAGTCCTACACATGCATGGATGGATGAAAGACCAGCCACATCCATAAAGCTAATGTGTATCTATATCACAAACATACAAGTGGAGAGGTGGATGGGAGACTAGCCTATAGACAAAATTTCCCATACTCAAATTTAGGGTAAATAACGCATCGACGTTCCTCAACGGGTGGTAGTTGAAGCTCGAGAAGGATTCTCTCACCCTGGCCTCAAGGTGTCAGCCTGAGTGGCATCTCAGCTCAGGGGAAATGCTGGCCATGGCCTGCTGCAATCCAGAAGAGCTCAAAGGGTCTTTACGAGAATCGCTACTTATAGGATCTGAGATAAATTACTTCCGTCAGGTACTTTTCCATTCCAGCCCAGCTCAGACAATGGAATATTCCCATACTTTCCACCAGTTATGCAAGCCCAGAGCTTGCTAGATCTTGGGGTCCTGGTATTCCCTGCACTCTGTGACCACGATTCGTATGTTGTCAGCAGTGATCGATTATAGTTATTATCTTCAAATGGTAGGAGCCATGGGGACCAGGGACACTATTGTGTTCTGGTCTGTGGGTCTCTACCTTTTCTTTTTTTCATGTTAGACCGTTATGTTACGTTCTGGTCCATTGTATTGTTCTGTGGCCCAGATTGGGAGGGAAATCGTGCCAAGTACCAACTGGCCTGAAGCAGGGGGTGCGGGTTGCACCACCACAGTCACCCTTGCTGGTGGTGAAGAACAGAAATATTCTGCTAACTAGTTGGAATTTCCTTGTTGCAGCTTGTGTCTGTTGCCTTTCATCTTGTTGCTGTACACCTTCCAGAGGAGTCTCAGTTTGTTTCGTCTGCATCTTCCTGTGAGGTAACTGTAGACAGCAATAAGATCCCTCCCTGAAGCCTTCTCCTCTAAACGCTGAACAAGAGCAGCTCCTCCAGCCTCTCCTTGGCCATCCTGTGTCCCAGCCCCCTGACCAGCTTGGTGGCCTTTGCTGGACTTGCTCTGGTATACTGACGTCTGTCTTGTATTGGTGAACCCAAACTAGACACAACAGTCCAGAAGTGGTCTCATATGTACTGAATAGAGGGGAAGGATGGCTTCCCTGGTCCTGCTGGGTAATGCAACCCAGTGTACAGCAAGCTTTTGCTGCAAGGATACCCTGCTGATATGTTTAAGTTGCAAATGTTCATCCTGTAGATATGCCCTCTATTCATCTAGTTAGAATAGAAGAAACACAGGGAAAAGACGTACCAGTATACATACTGAGCTGGAATTGAACACAAAATCCTAATGAACAAATCTCTGATGAATCACAATTTCACAATATGAAAAAGTCTGAGCGGGGTTGTCACAACACAACTTGCAGTTCTCAGGGCTTATTTAGAAGTACCTTTTCCATGGTCAGCTTTGGAAAGGAATTTTTAATGTTCATTCCAGATTCACCACAAATAAAGATGAATGGTAGGTGAATGTTTGAACAGCATCCCTTACCTATGACTGCTAGAAATATAATAGGAGGTATTACTATCTTTACATTTAGCTTATGTTATTTCTGTTTGCAAATGGCAATTTAAATAACATTCATCACACAAAAGGTCCACCGCTAAGAAGAGACATGACACTAAAAAGGCATAGGATAATTTTTATCTAGTTTTTATAGATGTCCTCTTTATATTTTTTATACAGGTCCTCTACTTGTGAAAGACCTTGGCCCCAAAGCAGGCATTTTGGAAATGCCAGTATACAGTACAAAGGGAAAATGTGTTGTTTTCATAGATAATTGCTTAATAATGAGAGAGCTCCAATTTTGTTCAAAGAAACCAGTATATGAAGTGATGAGAGATAAAGATTCCCAGGGCACTTTTAAATGATGCCCGCAGAAAGTGTTGAGAAGCATTAATTTATGATATAAGTATTTAACAATTTCTCTAGTATCTTCAAGGAAATGAAGCTATTTTTATCCCTGCTGCTGAAGATTTCCAATTCCACATAGGTAGCTACCTGTTCTATTAGGAGAGGGTTGTACATTAAGATTTTGGCTACCCTGCTTGCAAGTGGTGATCAAAATATTTCATAACAGTTCCAGGTTGCAAGAGCGGCAATATCCTTCCATTATTAATAATAAAGTGGTAATGATAAATTGGCTGTAATAGCTATAGGCCTGGCCAAAGCTTTTGATTTACTGAGGCATGATCACATTATATATGCTGATAAAAATATTGAATTAGGGACTATTCTTATAGAAAAATTTCATGAGATATATCAGAATTATTCTCATTTAGAAACCAAACTGGAATTGATAGTGACAATTATTCTGCTTTTAATAGTTTTATATAGGGCTATCCATAAGTCCAGATTTCATTTAATATCACCTTCTGTCTTCTCCTTTGTTAACTGAGGAATGAAATAATCAACTTTATAATAATTGGTGGGCAAATAATAGCTTTGTGTTTTGTGAATACATCTACTATTGGCAGGAATTAGTATCCTAATATGATTAAAAATTTAGAGTTGCAGAAACGGTTTTGTTCTTGTAGTAGGTTTAAAGTAAACAGAAAGAATATACACAAGCATTACCTAGTATAAAATATGTTGTTATTCCAAATGATTACTGAAAAATCAAGTGAAGTGAAACTATAATATAGGGGAAGGTTAATTTGAAATACATTTGGGAGTCCAAATTAATTCTTGGAAAGGTATAATATATTTGTCACCTTCAATTAAACTAATTTGATGGTTCAATAAACTAAACGAAACAGCAATTAAAGCAGCAGAAAGTTCTTTATGCTTATCCTCTTTCTGGATTATTTTGCAGTTTAAAACACTTTGTGTCTATTGGTATATATGCTGTTATAGATATTTGGTTGCAAGAAAAACACCCAAAGCATCATTCATCTATCACAACGGACTTCTGACAAGCTAATGTATTCTGGATTTAGAATAGGGATCCTTTGCCCTTTTTACATTTGCCGTGCAGCCACTCATAAATTGGTTAGAAATAGAGACGATATGCTGTTTCAAGGGGTTAAAACCTCTGCCATTTATGTGGGTGAGAACTCACTGCAGCAAATCATCTGAAGTGATTTTTTCTTATCCTTCAAATTTCATCCGAAGACAAGCATAGAAGATAGTCCTTCTGTCAGTGTCAAGGGACAGGAATAAATTATTTAAGAAAAACAGTGATGATAAATCATGGCTAAAAAAACCCCCAAAATCTTTCTTTAGACCACCATAATTTATTTCATTTTTTCAGATAAAGTTGTTTTTATAGGGGCAACCTGACGTCTTTTAACTTATTTTTGACTTAGTCTTGCAGATGAAAACACTCTCCATGTCTGTGGTCAAAGCTATAAAACAGAAAATATCAAAATACAGGGGCACTCTAGGGTATGAGAAAGCTTCAAAGTAAATGGATGAAGGTTGTTCTGAAACTGTCCAAGAACACCAGCAGATTCTGCAAAACAACTGGGGAACTCTAGGGGTGATGAGAAGGCAGTTTTTATGTCACAGGAAGATGGGATAATGGCACCTGTAATACGGAGAAGAGTCATTGTTTGAAGATGAAGTGCTTCAGTTGAAGCTGGAACAGAAGCATCTCTTTTTGAAACTCTTCCTCTTTTCAGGTCTTTGTTATTGAGTTGTGTAAAAAATGGACAGATGGCTGTTTTGCAGTTATGTTTTTTCCTGGTCTCATGGTGGATCTTTTGTTTTAGGGAATATGAGGGAAGACAGGACTTTAAAAAGTAGCAAACAGCAGGTCTTACACAGAATTAAAAGGAATTAAAAGGAATATGTAAGAAGGTACAATTTATAGGTCTTTGTGAAGGGCTTTGCAGGTTAATCAGTATATTTGATTCTGTCTGAGTCTGGCTCCATCTTTTCTATAACACCTCCTGTAGGCAGAGGAACAACTCTAGTAGATTTATCAGGCATGATTTCCTTTTACAAGAAACGTACCTCTTGGATTTTCACATCAGCCTGTTAAAGCAGGAGATCACACTTATTGATCTGGAGCATTCTCTGAATAGGGTAGCGCTCAGAGCTGTGGCCAAGGTGCTCACCAAACCCAGAAGAGTCTGGACTAACCTAGTAGTTTAGGCATTTTGGGTTATCTGTCACGCACAGATTCCCCACAGCTAGCCAGACCTAACTTGTGATCATCCTTTGGAAAAGGAAGCCAAACTCCTCTGTAACATTTAGTACTCTGATCATTGCGAATCACTGGTATGAACTGTGGATTGCCGTACCTCCTTAGGGGTACTTTCTCTTGAGAACCGGGTACCAGAATGACTTTGGAGGGATTTGCAGTCCCCATAGCTACTGCATCCTGATTCTTATTGATCAAGGCACGCCTTATGAGTCTGAAGGGCAGAGTAACTCAGACCAGGGATAGGTAAGCACCAGTATTTGATAAGGAAAATAAACTTCTTTAAGGGATGGATGTTTCAGAGCAGTCTTGGAGTAGAGAAAGCACTTTAAGTAAATATTTCTGTAGGACAGACTAGGAGCCTTACGACACAATACAGAGCATTGAGGAAAATAAATTATTTTGATAGCATATGTTGTTGTTTTGACTTCTACCATGGGGATGTTAATTCATGTTTGTTTTTGGAAAGGATGTTACATTAGCTCACAAAAAGTTGGACTTTCTAGCTATTCTGGGGAATATGTGGTCTATTGAAAGCCTAATATATGTCTAAATTCTTATAGATAATTATCTTCTCTGTTTCCATTTTTTTGTTATGTATTACATACGTTTTTCTGAAAAGATCATCTTACGTCTTCTTTATCTGTGGAGAGTTTTGGGATTTTGCATTCATTTGCTTTCTGGTATTCCATGGGCACAGTGTTGTATCTTGTTCCATTCAACATGCGTTTGCAAGTAACTTCTTGTCTGTGGGAATGTATCTTATGTTTACTTAGCACCTGTTCCTGTGAAGGAACCCAACGTTAAACAAACAATAGGACTCAGGATCTTTTTAGCACCTAGGGGATGTGTCTTAGCCTGATTCTGGAGACATTCTTACCTCTCTCATACAGGGATTTTAGCTCCACATACAGACTGTGGGTGGTTGAAAAGGTGTTAAGATCTCAGCAAACATTTTAGATGCCTAAGTTGTATTGTTTTCTATTGGAATTGTGCATGCAAAAAATCAGTGAATTGGATGCTCTAAGATTCACAAGGATCTTGGCCAAAATGATCTACCATAGCAAATTATCAGCAGAGGTGGAGTTCCTACTGCACGGTCTCTCTAGGCTTGTGACTCCTAGCTGTCCTTGGGCCCTCCAAAACAATCTCGGGTATTCAGTTTAAGAAAAAACGGAAAACTTTTTTTCACAGTCCATTGAAAACCTTGCACATATTTGATATGAGACGAGGAGCTGTCTAAGGACAGGTCCAGGGTCTGTTGAGCTGTGTCCCTCCACAGTCTCCCTTAGCCACTGTCATTCTAGGGTTCCTTGGGCATATCAGCTACCTCAATGAGGAGGTGAGACTGTCTAAACAAACCTATACTAAGTAAATTGCCCTAAAACATTTAGTAATAACTGGGTCTTCCTTTACGCCAACGAGAGTGATTATTTGTCGTGTTTTAGTTCTCATTATTATTCATGCATTTCTCTGACTAAAGGCAACATTTTCTCTAAGTAGACTGTGAATTTACTGATAAAACCAGCTAGACTTAGTTCTTTATTATTCCTGCATGTCTTTGTGGGTGGTCCTGCCTCTTTTGGCTCAGAAAGGATGATTAATTATTCTACTTGATCTTCACTTATCATGGGAGTACTATGTAAATTATTTCAAAAATGTCCTGGTTTAGATTTCATTATTTGTCTTCAATATAACCTCGGTATTATGAAATATGAGAATTGCATGCCTTTCTAGCAGACTTCTTAGATTTGAAAATTTGAAAATGTATTTTTGTTACAGGTGTTGTGACCTGTTGTTTACTTTGTTAGCAACATACTTCTATGCCTTCTCAATTAATTATCCTGGCTTCTAACTATCAGCTTACTATCGTTAGTGTCTGAAAATGTATTCCTTAGCAATTCAAAACATGCATTTAGAATTCAGAAATAACAAAGAACCTTTCTATCTTGTACGCAGTGTGTATATACTTTTTTTGTTTTCTCAAGTGTGGAGCAAAACTCTTTTCTTTGATGAGATCTGTGGGACACATGTGTTTGTTCTAGTCTTATTTGTGAGAAACTTCAGTGATGTGACTAGAATTTTGGCTCACAGAAAAGAACACACAACGTAACGGAGAGCTCCAGTGTACCTTGAAGAGGCACAGCTTTGCTGTTGAAAACTCATGTCGAACAGTCTCTGATGTTTTCCTAACTTTTAATCTATGAATGCGCACTAGCCTATTTCATTCCCCAAGGACTGTTTCAAGTTCGTCACATTGCATCCCTTTAGTCATTGCCTTCTGTCATTGCTGTACTAACAGTGTGCATTGCTCTTTGCCGGCAGTTACATTTTCTTTTTTGCCCAATAAAGAATAACTTATGCATCAAATGTTTATTAATTTATTTATCAAGTTGAAGATTCAGGAATAAAATCAGAGAATTTGGAAGATATTTGCATTCCTTTGTTCTTCAGCTTTCAACCTGAAATATTACAAAATTGTGTATTCCAGTGAGGATTTGTAGTAGCTGAACAGCATGCCTAAGAATTTCTCAAAAAATTATTAGTTTTCATTTTTTTCTTACTGTCATTTTTTAAAGATTTCTGTTAAATTCGGTTACAGAAAGTTTCTGAAAAATAATGCTTGTCTCAATAGCATCCACTTTTTGTCTTCTACACTTGTTTTACTTTATCTTTCCTAGCAAAATAATTACACTGCCTGTTGTCTGTTTCTTCTTAGAAAGAGAAAGTCTTCTGAATTCACAATGGATGCACATTTAGAACTATTACTTTTGCTGCTTCCTTCATTATCTTATGCTGTAGAAGTTATGAGAGTAATTCTATGTTTAGCATCTTTTCATCTGTTTTCTTAGGAAAGTTTATGCATTTTAAATTACATATGCACTGGATAAAATCAAGAAACATTCTGGAAGAGAGCCAGGAGACCTGGTCTGTCCTCTTAAACTTGTAAATCCTAGGACAGATTTATACTCCATTTAATTTGTTCATTATCTGGTCCTGTGAACCTTGTATTCCTGGCCACTCAATGATTGTGTTTCAAAACCTCCTTCTTCAGTATTCTTCTCATCTAGGAAGGGCTGCTGTGTGATTAGGTCTCCCATTTGTATGGTAGGTGTTTTAACCATTAGAGCTACCATACGGAAGATAACAAAACTGTTCTCTTCTTTTGACTGTATCTCTGAATGAACTCCAAGCAGCATGTCTTAGGGATGCTCTAAATACACTTTCTATTCTGATCATAGGTTGGGGGTCTACCTTTAGCTAATATAAAGGCTTCAGATACAAGAGAGTAGGTTATCTGGACTAACTTCAGGGACACAGGCAATTTAAGGAAGATCAGAAAATTCTTCTGGATAACTAAGTAAGTCCATGATCAAAGACCAAGAATATTCTCCTAGCCTCTTGAAATAGCTGAGGCTAAATAATTCTGGAGGGATGATCCTTCTCCTGCCCTCCAAACCCTTTTTGCAGAAGACAGAATCTCTGGTTTTCCTCTTAGCAGGTTTTGCTTTTCTATAACTTTATACTTGTTTGGATAATAAGTAAATAAGGTTTCCTGCCATGAGATAATTATGCTGTCACAGTACCCATTAGTCAGAAATTTAGTTTGTCTTCTCTGATATGGCAATTGTCTGAGCATTTGAAGAGGCAGACAAGAATCTGAGCATAGCCTGATGAGAAGAGCTGGAAGGAAGGAGAAGCCTCCACGCTCATAAGATGGCAGCATTCAGCACGGCGTGTGTCAGAACACCAAGTACCCCACTGTGGGTAAGGGAGAATGATCACACCCAAAAGACTTGTTTGTACCACTTCAAAAGCAGAATATAAACTACAGCCCGATTTGAAGTTTGAGCAAGTGAAAAAATCAGTATATGTTATGTAAGTTAGCTATATATTCCTGCATTACTCTAGAAAAAAACAAACTCAAAACATTTTGAATGGACTCATTGCCCTGCAGGTTGGGGAATCCAGGCCCAGCAGCCATTCAGCTGCCTCTGAAACACTGTTCCAAGTCACTTTCTTTTTCTGCAGTCACATCTTGCAAAACCTCCACATGCAAAATGGATCAGGAAAATCCCTCCACATGCAAAATGGACACAGATCAGGAAGCATCTTTAACAGAAGTGATTGCAACTCCACAAAAGATTAGATATGAGGCAAGATTTCTTGACTTGCTTTGGGGAAGAAAAGTTGAATCAATAAACAGAAGAATGAAGGAAAGGACTGGCAGATTGATAAAGGCACTGCAACCATTTCTGACTAAAGCAATTTGGACAAGTAATTTCTTAGCTCTGAAGAGGATAGTAAGAGAAAACAACGGCAAGCAACCACTATGATAATAGAAAAAATAAATCTGGTAAGTGCTTCTGTGACTTTGAAAAGTAAGAGCTGGTGACTTTCTCCTCTTTCTCCCTTGTTAAACAGCTTGACTAAGAAAACTTGTGGGTGTTGTTATTCTCTCTTTATACTGCCATCTATTTGACATGTTAATTTTTAGAAAATTCTAGGGATTTTTCCTCCAATGTGTTTGCAACTGGAGCAGATGATAGGCACAGATGGCCGCAAATTCAGCTTTTCAGGCGGACTTTCCTTTCCTGCTTGGATGAATGAATGAGCCTGCAGGTAATATTTATGGTGGTCTTCTACCTTCCTCCCCCAGATGATGACAAATATTACTTAGACATCAGCAGAAACGAGAAGCTTTTTGGTAGCAGAGGGGGAGCACACAAGCACTCCAGTTGCCATGAAAATGGTTCCCTGCTGGCATCTGAGGGTTGGAGATCAGTGACTGAGCTTTGTGTTTGAACGTGTGATGTTTCCTATACGTTCTCCAAGTCACAAGACCGTGCAGTTGTATTATTACACTTAACAGTAGCATAGTAATTGCACAGTGGGATCCGAACAAAGTCTGTCTCAGATGTTGGAATTCAAATATATCTTTGGGGTAACGTGGGTTCATGTTGCAAAAAATGTAATCTTCCATTGCTGTGATGAAAACAGGGATCACGTGGAGGGAGAATCGGATTCCTGTCTACAGACAGCCCAGGTTTATGTGACTTGATGCAGTGTCGAATGTATCCAGCAAAACTTCAAGGGCCAAAGGCATGTAAGTGTCTGACCTGTGTATAAGCCTTAAAAATCAGCCTCTACTTTTTATTTAAAGGTGGTAGTCAACAGGGAAAAGCTGAGACAACAATATAATTAAGAAAACAACATGATTAGTGAGCAAACTTTTGCTGTTTAATTCAAAGAAATGGGAGAATGAACAATGTAACAACATCAGGAAAAAGACATAGTGGTCCACCCCAGCACCCCAGCAGGCTGTCAGCTAATTTAGGAGGGAAATTAAGGAACTGAAACAAGAGACAGCCTCATCATTTGCTAAGCTTGTGAATTCAATCTCAGAAATAAAGCAAAGCTTAATAAAAACACATGAGGGGGCAGAATAACTGGAGCAGCAAATAGGAGAAAGAGAATGGAAAGACGTATTGATTCTTTTTTATTGAAGTAAGAAAGACAATTGTGCATAAAATGTTCTAACTTCTGAAGATGATTAAGAATGAATAATATAAAGATTTATGAGTAATCAGAAGAAGAAAATTATTAAACGCTAGAATTCATACCTTTATTTTTAAATTAAGTGCTAGAAGTAAATTAGAATTTTGATTGCATGCCAGCACAAAGCCAGAGGGCACTGATCTCAAGGAGACAGAGTCTTTTTCAGGTGTTGTGTGGGTGGCAAAACTTGTGACTTGAGTTTAGTCTCAATTAAAATGTTGAATTTCCTAGATTTTTCCTGTGACTGTTATACTTCGTTTTATGCATTAGGCAATTTATAGTCATCTCTAAGTGAAAAACTGAACGTGTTTCTTTACCATACTGCAAGACTATCTGCGGATGTCAGCCAACATGGAGGAAAGGGGAAAGAGAGCCTAACAGATTGTAGTTTGTGCTATAATTGAATAAATGCTGTTTGTCTGGGAATGTACATTGTTAATATGTCTACAAGAAGTGTTTTGGCACATTTTAAGATAGATATAATAAAACTGAAATTTGTGCTTGTGATGTAGTTGGACATATGTGGCATACTTTCAAAATTTTTCTGGAAAAAAAATCAATTTAAATAATACATTGATTCTTATGCATATCCCAGGGTCCTGCAGTTAGTCATTTAGAGCTGAATGCAGGTGGTATTCTATTTTGAATATTCTTTTTCCTAATACATATAGGGTTGGGTCTTCTATTTTTTACAGATCTAACCAGAAATATTGAATGTATTACCAACAGATGTAAAAAACCATATTGCTATTCCGTAATTCACTTTACAGAAAATATTGTGACCTTGTGGTTCAACTGGCTATTCTTGGCTAGCTGTTTTGTCTAAATGTTATTTCTTCTAACTGATTTTTTCTTGATTTACACATTTCCAAGATGCCTCAAAACATTTAAAAACTACTGCAGAGGTATATGTCTTTTAACTTGGGTTTGTTTTTTTTTTTGTGGTAGTGTACTCTTTTTCTGTTTTCTTTTTATTTTTAGGTAGGAAGAGTAGTTGTACAAACACAATAGCAAAGGAATCCTAGAAACAAAAGGAGGAGGATCCCTGGTATTCTCACAGTGCACATGTAGGAAAACACTAGGATACTGATGGGCATGCAATATTACTGAAATTGCACTAAAAAGAAACCAAAGGAGCATATGTTCCTTCTCATACAAGGCCTGGGGAACCTTCTGGAGGAATGTTCAGGAATTAATGTATCCTTCTTAGGCAATGCATCTGAGATGTTATTTCAAGTGCATTTAATACACCTCTTAAATGGTTCTCCTGGGATTTTGTCCAGTCTTATCATTTTTGCTCTCCCTTTTTAAAGCACTCTTAAGGGACTCAGACACGTTTTAAATATGCGGAATAGTTGTGATAGATGTTGTACCTAGTGAAGGTGAGGTGTTTAGCTTCCTTTTCCTAAGAGACCCAGATGCAGCAAAACACTATATAACATCCATGGAAGTGACTTTGTTAGGGTTACAAAAGAAAACTACAAATTTTAATTGGCAGGAACAAGCAGGCTTTTCACTTGATTCTTGCTGCAGGCAGCAGGGATTTGGCTTTGGTGTTTATTTCCAGTGTTGCAAGCCTTTTAAAATAAGGATGTTTGTTTCTGTTTAGAGGTCTGTCTCTCTCAAACATTTTCTTCCCAAAGTGAATGAAGATGTGAAATGAAGGTAGATTCCCTCATTTTTTTGGGAAAGGGATTTTTTTTCTGTTGTAACGCTTTCTGTCCAAACCAAGATTGCTTGTTTCGTGCATGTTTTCAGTTTCAGCCCAGTAGCTGAAAGGGCTGTGATTTGTCCTGCTCCACCAAGACTAAAGTTCTCCAATGCATCTCCTCATTTTATTGGTCTTGAGTTGAAAATGTTTAACACTAGTAATAGAGAGAGGCCTTCATTACTGCCCTAATTAAGGAAAAAAAAAAAAGATTCCTGGCAAAAAAAGATTCATGTGAACACAACTTGGCAACCCCCAATGGTATGTGATTGGATCATCATGGCTAATTTGCTACTTAAAGTAAGTAGAACCACGGAGCCAAACTTTTGGAAAAGTTGTCCATTATTTTGTAAGTATAATCATCTCCCCTATTACTACTTCTCTCATAATATTTTGTAGCTCCTTTGTTACACATAAGAATGAAAATTAGAGAGGTAAAGCAAAGAAAAAGGCATTTCTGCTGTTACATCCATAAGAAGTAAAGTAGTAAATGCAGTGGAAATCCTTGGGGAGGCGGAAGTCAGTTACTGTTGCAGCAAAGCTGATTGCTGGAAATCAATGTGCACCGCTATTCCTCTGCTGGACCGGGAATTGTGTTTATTTGTATATGCAGTTTGGACAATTTTCAGGCACTTGTGCAGGCAAGCATCACTTTCTGGAGGTAACTGATTTGCATGAGAAATTATGCCGATCGGACAAACTGATTTTGAAAGCCAGGCACAGTACATACAGGCCTTTGTGCAGGGAAATCTTATGTTTCAGCATTTCTAGGACTTGATCAAATTAATAAACACAATTTATACAGCCAGAGTGGTCTCTGTAAATGATCAGTGCCCTCACAAGTGACTGTCATTGGCTATTTTCCTAGATCTTTTCCTTGAATATGTTTGCTCCTCCCAAGAGTTTTGAATTGTTGCTCTTCACCAGAAGCATGAGGAGAAGCACAAACTTTCTTTCATGCCTTACCCTGCTTTACACCATTGCTTCACAACCAATTTAAGCCAGAATATTCTGGTCTTGTCATCAAAAGAAGCCGTACCTCCTTTTCGTGCATCATGTTATTTCTGGTTGCCTGCTGCTAGTCCAGCACTTTTCTCCTCCTCCGCTCTATCTGGGCAGTGGGTACAAGACTTTGTGCAGCCACGCAGGGAGCCACACCAGTAACCTTGTATGGACTAGATTGAATCTGGCAAAAATACCACCCTAGAGACTATGTTTAGCTTACCTCAATAGTCAGGATGGATTTGACTGCTTGAGTGATGGAGGCGACGTACAAGCTGGGGTGAAGGAGAGAAACAAGAACCTGGCAACACGGGGGAGGACAAGACTGCCCATTTTTTTGCAGCAGAGCGGATTTGTGTCACTTGAAACTTCTTACGAAACTCCTGTGAGAAAACTTTGGGAACACTGGGAAACTGCTGAACAGCAGGTTCTGAACAGAAGCTATGGCTGGCTGAGTGCTGAGTGGGTTGCTGGTAACTGCTTTACCCAATGTGGTTCAGTGAGTTTAGCATACGAATGGCGTTTGCTTATCATTTAAGGAAATGTTTATCAATCGCTATCAAATCATTAATTAAAAAGTCAACAGAACTTGTGACCTGATCAGAAGACTGTGAAAAAAACTGGCATAATAATCATAGAAAGTGTATTGCTTTTATCAGAGATTTCTCTGTATGCCATGCAGAACAAAAATACTGGAGTGAAGCAGAGAAATAATGCAGAATAAGATACTAACGTGATAATATAATAAAATCATAGCCATGTTGTATTTGCTATCCTTTGATGCTACATTAGGAAAAGGAAAGGTGGAATCTAGAAAATATTTCTCAAGCAAAGTTTGATAAAAAGTAGCTGCATCTCCTGTTCTACATGACTAGAGACTCTGGTTTTGTGTATGAGATGGAGTTGCATCTTCAGTCAGACTTAGCAATGCTGTGTCTCAGCAGATTCCTAGATTTTAGAAATATTTTTATTGTAAAAGCTTTATTTGTTAAAGTGTGCGTTTGATAAAATGCACAGGTGCAGTCAGGCAGGCGGTCAGAAAAAAATGTATAAATCTTCCCAGTTTGGCTCTACTGGGTACAGCAGTGGTCACTGGAAAGTGTTACAAAATGGTGGAAGTGTTGTCTCAATGCCACAGGGGTAGGGATTACCTTTTCTAGTTGTTTCCAACTATATGTATCTGTGTTTCCATGAAAATTGCTGCTTTAACCTCCCATTGTTACCCTTGCACTGGAAAACCTTGCTACCTCGGTTTCCTGTCGTCATCTTAATATAGCTGCCTGTGATCTTTGCTGCTTTCTCCATATGGAAACACAACTGGTGTTTCTTGGTATTATAGGAAGGCTAAAGTTGAGGTGGCTGCTTTTATTTTTACTTCTAACTCAAGACAGGGTGCGAACCAAGCTCTGCTGGTACGCAGACCTAATGAATCAATCCACTGTGTTGCTTCATTGAGCTTTGTTTCCCGCTTATTTAGCCTGTGGCTGATTGTTGAAATGTGCTCTATGCCACTTCTTTTAACATTATTTACTGCTAAAAGGAAATCTAAATTTTCCATTTGGTTTCTTTCTACGAGTTAAACATCATGTTTTTCCTGCTCACAATAATAATTCTGGTTGTAGAGGGACATGTTTTGACAGGAATGTCATACATAATTTTAAAATTAAGAGTTGCAGAGCTCATGACTTACAAAGTATGACAGTTTTAGGCCTTGTTGTTCCTAAAAGGCTGGGTAATGTGAACAAGAGATTTCCTTCAATTAGCTTTATTTACTGTTCCCTATAATGGAACAACCAAAGGACCTTTAGTCTGCAATTTTACCTGGGCTGAGGGAAGGTACTACAGGCTGCTCAGTACTTCTGAGATAGTGCTGGTATCGCGGGGTGCTGTACTATTACACCGCTGCCATCCTTGGGAAATGTGATGGCAGCTAAACTTGCCTGTTTTGTCAAAGTGCTGTCATTACTTGTAATATTTTTGATTTGTCCCGCTTTTAATTAGGCTAGCACAGCAATTGTCAAGGTGATGAAGTGGCGAGCAGCACTTGAAAACTTCATCTGGTTGCTTCATAATAACAGTTAGATGAGGATTTTAATTGTGTGCACTGCTTGGTTTTCTGTTTGCATAATCCAGTAATCATGCATATTTTCCAGCATTAAGCCTTTGTAAATACTAATAATAAACAGCAGAAAGCTCCAGAAATGAAACCAAAGCCAAGAAAATTAACAAATAGGAAAGTTATAAAAATGATGGGCAGGAAAATGAACAGGGCATTCAAAGCCAGTCTAATATCTGACATCACAAAGAGTCAAAATGTACACATGGAGGGCGGGGAGAAAGACTTCTCCAGGGCAAAACCAATAGGTGGCCTCCTTAGCAATCCTATAAGAAAATATTCCCAAGTTAAATGTCAAGAAATTTGGAACCGATCTAATGCTAAGCGGCATTAAAAAAAGAATTAACTCCCTCTTGAGATTTGGCATATGTGATCTTGGAATAAAATGAATCCTGCATGTGAAGTTATGGAAGAATTTATTTGAGGACATCAGTATTTCAGGTGCTAAGTCTTGATCTTCAAATTTCTTAGTCAGAAACCAGTGGTGCCAGCTGCTATATATTTTCCTCTGGGAAATACTTGTGGCCTTTTTGGTCTGTAAAGTGCTTGTAAACTGACCAGGCTACAATCTGGGAATTAAATTCCTGAAGGGATTGGAGGAATGTAGAAATGTAACAACCTGAACCTATTTGGCAAGACCCTCCTTACTGATTAAGGTATAATCAGAGAGAGATGTAGAAAGGAAAGCATCATCAGTAATATAGAAGCTGAAGGGAAAAAGAGGAAAGGAATAATTTAAGCACAATAAGGACCTTATTTTACTAAAAATGGATGTAAATACAGCAAAAAAGCCCAACCCTTAGACATTGTAAAAATTAAAATTACTCTTGAGATCAAAAGTCCCAATGTGTGTGAAGAGAGGAGTTGTTTTGCTGGCATGGCTGATGCTGTTTTGTGCAGGTATTGTTGTCTTTGCTTCTCTGATGTAAAGATTTCTGCTTCTTTGTACATTCTATTACAAAGAAAATTAAACTCATAAATAACTAAAGGTTCATAATGCAGTCAGTTCTAATCTCCTAACAGAGAGACAAAGACTCTCCTAAGACCAATATTTCTTTGTTTCCCCTACTTTTCCCTTCTTGGTCTCTTATGTTGCCCTTTTGCTGATCGTCATGGTACAGGGTCTTGAGTTTAAGTTTTCCAGAAATCATAAAGGTGTCATATTATCCTGCTTATTTGACTTTCTTCTTTCCACTTTTGTATTATTAATTAAATATTCATTTAATGTTTCCCTCTTGTCCCACTCTGACAGTGACCTTAGAGTCAAGCTTTTTCATTTCTTCCAGATTCCTCCATGGTTATTTAATAAAAATCCAAGAAGGATTCAGGCTCATTCCAGAGCACAGCGATTGCCTGTAATGGAGAAGAATATCTCTCTGGTTTTTTTATGACAAAAAACTTACTAGTGTCAATGCTTACCTTCAAGAGAGAGCTATGCTGGTGCTCTCTGAGCAGAGATACATGGACACCCTCCTATTTGCAGTTAGGCTAACACACCCAGTGGGTCTGGGGCTTCAGATACAATATTTTTAAAAACAACTTCTGTTCAATAAACAAAAGTTCCTTTTTCACGACACCATGGGCTTGGCTTTATCTTAGTTGCCTGTCTCTGATGGTCACCAATGATCCTGTCACTGAAATGTAGGGAAAAGTATGAGAGATGCACAAGCATATGGTGATATTTTATCCAAATATTCTCCAAGCAACCACTAATCTGTGATTTTTGTAGCTTCCAAGTCAGAAATGCTGCCTAATATTCAGTGCTGCTAAACAGATTTTTTTTTTCATCCAAGAATTTTTTTCTGTCCCCTTTCAAATCCAGGTAATCTTTATTGTATCCACAACACAGCTGAACTACACCAGTGAGGAACCATCTCTCTCTGTTTCGAATCCATCATTCACTATTGCCATTCATTACCCTTTAATTCTTACGTTAGGAAAGAAGATGAAAGACTGAACCTTTCTCCATTGCATTCATTGTTTACACACATCCATCATATCTCTCCTCATTCATGGCATCTCTTGGATGATCCTGGTTGCCCCTCTCTAGCTCTTTCCTTGTTCTGCTACATTCTTCTGTCACTTTTTGTGACTGTCAGCGTTCAGGTTTGGCTGCTGTGCTCAGCTGTCCCTTTGAGAAGAGCAGCCTGAAAGGAGCATCTGGAGCCGGAGGGTGGCTGCTCCTGTCTGGGCACCTTGCTTAGGTGAGGACAGGAAGGACTTGACATTGGCAGCAGCCATAACTGGTGTTGGGGTCTGCTCTCGTGACAGTGAGGGCCGGAGGGCACGCATAGGCCTTCCAGAGAGGGCAGAAAGGATTTCCTGGGGATCAGGCAGAGCGGGCAGAGCTGTCTGCAACTCAGACACTCCTAAACTGATATGAAAGCAAGGACTTGCCTGCAGGGGAATGGTGGACAGGGAGAGCATTCCATATCAACTGCTCTTATTTCTGTTCTGCCTCCCATTGCTGCTTTTTTCTTTTTATTTTCTTTTTTTTCTTTTAAAGCTAATTATGCTAATTTGCATTTAAGTTAAGTGTGCCATTTTAGTCTTCTCTGTTGAACTCACTATAGAAGAAGGTGTCTCTCTCTAAGTTGTGACTGTGTTGGGATTCTGCCATCCTTTTCAAAACTAAAGGATCCTGTCCCATTTTCAAGAGCTTGGCTCCCTCCTGGAAGCACCTGGACACCCCAGTTGTGATGGGATGAGGCCCCACTGGCAGCGGAGCTACCTGGAGTTGTAAATGTTTACTATTGAGAGTTGCTGTGTTTGTAGATCTGGCCCCTTGTCTTCTCTGTCATGTAACTGTCGTGACCTGCATCTTTTATGGTGAAGAGCCATCTCAATCACAGTGATTTCGGTCCAGCACAGGACTGTCCTGTCATTGCAATCTGTGACTATGAGCACTGTGTTGACATTGTGCAGTGCCACCCAGCTTCCCTGCATTAACAGAGACAGTTTTGCTGCAATATCTCATAGCTGTGAGTTTATCCCTGTGACGTTGATGGAAGCAGTTCAAGCCTTAGTGGGCAACATGAAAGTGAAAAATCAATGTTCAGATGAACACACTGCAAGCACAGGTTGGGCGGTCACATCTTTCTCCAAGTCCCCTCCTCCCAAGCTGATTTGGGCTTTGTCTTTGACAAAGAAGGGTTTGCTACTTCTGTCAACCTCTTTGTGTCTTCTTACACCATTGCCAGGTACCCACCTTCCGCCTCACTCTTTAGCTGGTGACCTGCTGGCTCCCTTCCCGCTTTCTCCCCCCAGAGACTGTGACAGAAAGGCAGACATATATATAGTGTGTGAGAAGCACTGCTGGGTATCATTTGGCTTATTTATGTTGTCTTTCTTGACACACCCACTGCAATTTATAAGCATGTTCAACATACCACAAAAATTATTCTTCCGCCCTCACAGTGCAGGCAGATTGTGGGTAGATATGCCTGCAGAGTACAAGGCTTGCATTGTGCCAGTGGATTTTGTGGTGATGCAATTTAGAAAAGTTTTCATTGGGGTTGGTTTTAAATTGTGCCACGTCAGATCCTTCCTGAAACAAATAATAGTAATGCAGTCTCAAATTACAAAAGCGACCCCCAGTTGCACAAGAAACCCTTTCAGGTATCAGAGATGTTAAAAGCAGAACTTTGTTATAGGTGTAAAGGCGTAGGCTGAAGTGTGTTTTCTGTAAAGCTGAGCTTAAAACTTACCTTTCTCTAGAAATTTTTTTACAGAGGAATATTTGATATTATTTATATGTAGTTTGGCTTGTGCCGGTTTATAGTAGAACTATGGTTTGAGAAGTGCAATTAGCTGAAGTCTGCACAGTAATTTTTGTGCAAACTTGCAGCAGAAGCTTTATGTTATGCAATAAAGCTCTGAAACGAGATATATTTTAATTAGGTGATAATAGTGATAATACAAAGCTTTGTTTATTAAGTAGTCAGAAGGTTCTACTGAGCTGTGAATTTTGAAGAAGTCTTTGGCAGGAGATGAAAAACACAATAGCATAGTTCAGAATTCCTTTTAGTCTGGATGTAATCTCACGAGTGCTATGTAAAAGTTCAAAATAAAAGAAGGCCTGGAAATTCTGTAGATGTTTACATTTGACATTTCTATTCTGGGAATGTCTTAAAAAAATAAGCGCTTGTGTTTTTTAAAACAGACGTCGAATCGAGTAAAAACATCCATTTGGGGAGGCATGTAAGGGACTAGAAACCAGAAAGGAACAAATGTATTGGTTGTTTGCTAATCACTATGGAGACATTGTGCCTGAGTTCTCTACATTATTTCATTAGTTTATTTGGCCCCCAAATCTTGAATGCATACGTGATCTAGAAAGGCCTTTCCTGTCTCACTATTGCTGCATGTCTCCTTCTCTCTTATTCCTGTGTGTTTCCTTCTCTGTAATATGATGTTAAGTTTATATGTCTGGAGTGTCTACGGAGAAAGAACTGTACCTAAAGAGGGATAAATACCTATGAAGAATTTAAATTACCTGATAAATTACCAGCACGACCCCATCTCCCTCTAAAATATCCTTAATGACAAAATGAATGACTAGAATCCCCCAGGTCTTGTGTTGAGTGGCAACGAGAGTAATAGGTAAGAGCAAATAATCCAAGAGGAAGACCTGCGTCCTGTGGCAGCCTACCTGCATATTTGCAGCTTTCCTCCTCTTCCTCCTCCCCAGACAATTCAAATCAATCCCTGTCTCTCCCTTCCTAGTTCAGGAATGTTTGCAACTGATTCCTTCAGCCTGTTTCTCAGGTTTCCTGAAGGCTATATGAAGATCTGTATTAGCCCATGATTGCCGAAGGTCTGGTCTTCTGCATGGGTGTGAGCTTTCTGAAATACAGTTTGCATGCATGATAAAACAGTCAGCCACAAGTTTTATGACCTTTCCTAAGAAATGACAGACAGATAATTGGCTTTGTAATATTTCCTTGCTTGAGATACTGTTCAAAAGGCAATGACATATCATATAGTAAGCTTGAGGGAGAAACAAACTTACCTAGAAAAATTAGTATTGTTTCAAAATTAACTATTGCTCCTCAGAAAATAAATCGTGGCATCACGTTCATCGACTGTCAGTTTGGTGCTCAGCTGTGGAATGGCAGGGAATATGTGGGAAAGGAATGGAAATCACATAGATGTCATCGATATGGAGCTGAACAGGTCCAGAATGCACCTATGGCTGTTGAGAATTGATGTTTGCTCTTCTTTTTCACTGTAAAAGGATAAGGGGGAATCAAAAAGCAGCTAGTTTGCAGCAAACAAAGAAAATCCTTGCTGAAACAGGTTAAAAATCACTGAATAAATTCATGGAATAATAACAAAAAATCCATCACAAGTTATTAAACTCAAAGATATAAACAGTGGCTTACTAAGACCTTAAGCCATAGATTTCTGGAAGCTGAGAGTATTAATGTTTATTGCCCTCTTGTTTCTGACACATCTGTTACTGTCCACTGTCACATAGGATGCTGGATAAAGTTGACTTTGTTCTGAGCAATCTAGTCATTCTTACTTTTTTTTTTATGTAGAAGAGGAATATAAATACTGTCTGCCTTCCTGCCCTCTCCTTTCCTTCCCTCCAGGCATTTGTAACCTGATCTTTGTCTCTTTACACTGCTCTATGTCGAAATAACAATGCTGAAATAATTTAAAACAAGCCTACGAGAAGGCACTATGAATAGATCCTTTCAGTTTACCTACTTTGGGGACAAGTTTTTCTCTCTAGCACAGCAGATAAGTTTTTTGTAGCCCCTATTTGCATACACAAAACTTGGTCCCCCCCCCCTTTTTTTTCTTGATTGCATTAATACAAACAAGTGATCCCCAGGTAGCTCGCCAGCGCAACTTTGCACTGCCTAAATACAGCTTAACACTTTTGCAGCTACATTTTGCAGCTACAAAACAGTGTTTTGGTTTTTTTTTTTTCAAATGTCTTGTAAGGAAAATAATAGGATTAGTTACAACCACTCTAGGCAACAAATAATTCAGAAGCCACCTAGAAAAAGTGTCTGTTCTGAGCCAGTGTCTAATAAAAAACTAATAAATAATTTGAAGCTCTCTAAGAAGTGTTAAGCATGATTGACTCACAGAAAAGCTGGATATGAAGGAACCTTATGCCCTCCAAAGGCACCACAAGAATAATTAGTTGAGCAACAGGAAGTCCACAGTGTCCATCTTTAACCTGGTCTTTTCTCTATGGATGAGGACATTTATAGTGACATTGTAGCATCTCTACTTTTGGTTTATATTGGTATTATGCATTTTTGAATAGTTTGCTATGAAACGCTTCTGTTTTGTGGGAAATTATGTATCAGCCACTTTCCCCTCTTCCCAAATTACTTTATCACATCCCAAAATGTGCTTTCTACTTCCCTTAAAATACTCACTAAATACCAGCAAAACTGCCAAAAGATGGGGATTGAATAAGCATAAATGCTCCTTTGAAGACAGTCCCATCTGGCAAATAAAAGAATAGACATGTCAGCAAGGCAGGTTTAACTTAGTTCAAAAAGGAAAAGTGCATTGCTACCAAACCCAAACAAACCCAGAAACTTCAAGCTTGATTTAAATAAGGAATAATGAAATGAGGAATAAAATTGCTTGCAGAATGTGGAAACCAGGTTTTCCTTGCTCCATTAATTTTTCTGTTACAGTGCTCTCTAACGTAGCCTGGGAGTGCTTCCTTCCCTCCATTACAAAGCCACAGGTCAAAGAAGTGTCAGCCTTCAACCTGGAAGACAAAGGTAGTGTGAAGGTATGTGACAAAGTGACAAAGGTGTGTGTGCTTGGAAGCCTCTTTGTAGTTAAGAGAGGAGGAATGTAGTTCTCTCCTCATACATATGCCTGGGCACACTAATCCTGCTGTTTAGCAGAGCCGCTTTTCTGGGGCCTGCCTTCTGCATACCTTTTCCTTTTCTTCTGACTGCTCTGGCCATTTTGATGGCAGTTTTAAAAGTCCTGACATTTTTCCTGGAGAATAAAAAACAACTTCTGCTGTTCCCTGTGTCTGAGTTTCTAACTTGTGACAAGTTCGAGGAAGCTGATAACCTCAGAGCTTGATTTGTTTTGATTTTTCCTCAAAGCCGCTTTTGTGTAATTTCCAGGCTTTTTAGTCAAAGAGAGAGAAGAAATCATAGCACCATATGAAAGTATCATGTTTGTTAAATAATGGGGCTCATATAGCCAGCTTCTTGGTTGCAGTGTGATAAATCATGTTTTCCTAATAAGGCATAAGTAACACTGTTTCAGATACAATCCTCCTCTTATTGTCAAGATTAGGACAATTATAAAATCTATACGGCGCTCCAAATTGAATATTTACTCTGCTTACGATTTTTTATTACATTCAAAATTCTAATCCAAGTTTAGTCATAAACCTGAATACTTTATGCTAAACAAAAATCATTAAGCCCCAGAAGGAGAGATCATACCTGTTTCTGTGCAATACCCTGAAAATATATACTTTTATATATATATAATACATGCCACTTTCATAACAATAAATTCTGTTACGTTTTATATGGGTGAGAGACTTCTCAGGTATTGTTTGAAAGCAATCACCCATAAATGTGTATCTCACTTGCCACTTCCCTTTCAGTGATAGGACATTTAGATTGCTCTTCTTCACCTTACAGCTTAAACGCTAATAATTGTGAAGAGAGATATTGGTCACTGGGCGTATTATATACATATCCATCCTTTTTTCTGACCTTAAATACAACTTTTCTCATTGCTGCGTGTGTACCAACCTAGTCGAAATTCAGCTATAGCAGTATGTGTGCCGCCAAATCTAGACTGTTAACCCACAGGGGACTTCATTAGTAGATATCTTTTTTTCAGTTCAAAGATTGCACTTGAGAGTTTTAAAACTCTCTAGTTTACTAATTAGCTTACCTCCAAGGATTGTGTTTAACAGTGTACAAACCTTTTTTATTGATGTGGGCATTTGCACACAGCTCCATTCAACTTAGAGCATCACCATCCCCCATTGCATTCAAGGATAAATGCTTTTAAACTTTGAGTGTGATAGAAAGGCTTTCCCTGGTCTATCAGCTCTGCTTTTGCAGAATGCCTCTTTTCTACTTAGGAACATGAGGATAAAAAAATCCAGTTTTAAATAAATTAGCGTCCTGTATTGAATGTGTAAAGAATGAGTGCTACTGTGGTGGTGCAAGGGATTTCCCACATGGTTTCATTTTTTTCAAAGTCCGTGTTTAAGTTAATTCTTATAACTGGAATAATCAAACCAATCCCTAAAGAATACTAATCACAAGCCTTGACACAAGACGTTATTCACAAGATGCTATGCTGTGGATTGCGCAGTTTCCAGCCTGAATAACTCTGCTGATCAGGTCTGCATAATCAATTCCACTCTGCAGCAACCCTAATTGTACGGAAATGCAAAAGATTTCTTTCCTTCCGTCAGGACTCATTATGTGGCGGTCCCAGGCTGCCCCTCCATTACACTATTTCAGCTTCTCAATGTCTCCTGCGCAGGCTCTGGGTGGGTTTATGTTCCTAGCCCTGTTGCCTCACTCCATTTTCCTATTTAGCAATGGGACAGACTCTATTAGTCAAACAGTGCTGGAGGACAATTTCTGTATTTTTGGTGGGATGCTCTGACAAGGTGAGCTCTGCAGGAGTCACCAACCTTCCTGTAGGTTCATATTACGCAGACAGTAATATTGTTTGAGTTTTTTAATCCTTTGCTTCATGTTTCAAAGAAAAGGCGCGTCCTTGAGGACTACAGCTTTACAGCGAAAGTGTCAGTTGTTGGTATATAGAATTACACATCAAATAAAACAGTATATACATGTTAATTGGAAGGCAGCTTACTGTACTGCTGTTTTACATGGTTGGTTGTTCTAATTTCTGTTCCCGTAAATGTAGAACCGATCCTTCGCACATGTCTATATGCCTCTGCTGTCCACTTTCAACTGATGTGACCGATAGAGTTTTCATCATTTTTTTCTCAAAAACTATTTCATAGCTTACTTGGAGTTCGGCTCAGGAAGCACACCTGCATGCCCAAATTCTCAGTCGTTGTACTGCATCCCAATATTCACCTTTGCGCTGCCTGGGTAGCATGTATTTAGATGGAACTGTTAGATATATCCCAATGCAAGTGCTATCTAAAAATAACATTTCTTCAAGCAGTGCTTTTCCTCTGTAGAGATGGAGGAGGGAGTAGGTCCTTCCTGCTTTTTAGATTGGGTAAGCACTACCAATCTGTCTTCAGTAAAATAGACTATTATGTCTCAGTTGCCCATCTGTTTTTCTCACAGATTGCATCTGGGAGATCTGGCATCTTTAAATGCTCTGAATTTTAGATCCAGAGCACCGGCTAAAATATTTTTATTAGTCTCCAGCATTAAGAGTAATTTTACTACAAATCTCCCATTCCCTGCTCTTCATCTCTGTGCTTAAGTCTTTATATATGTGCAAACCTTTAAGCTCATCTTGCTTCACAGGTGCTGTGCCAGCTGGGTCTTTGTCTTGAGCTGCTGGATCACTGGCACTCTGGGAAGTTGAAAGTATGTTCTGTTGAATGATCAGGGAGTCACCATGCATACTACAGGGATCCTTCTTCTCAGCTGAAGTAAAGTTTTGTCCATTAGCCTTTATCTGGGACTGTGAGGTAGCAGTTATCAGTGGTGAACACAATGCACAAAGTTTGATGATATTCATTGTTTGATGTGGTTCGAAACCTGTGTGGACTTTCTGTACTATGTGTACCCAATGTTTAAGGGATACACAATTTATTATATATATGTATATACACATATATATATGTCTACATATATCCACATTACATACGTTTTTTAATATATATATATACACACATAAAAATAAAATGAGCATACATTTTAGTCTCAGATTACATATAGGTGGACCTCCCTGAAAAAATAGAATAAACTAATAATCTAATAAGGTCTGAAACTTGAAATTCAGAAGTAACATTCACACTGCTTCTCAGTACTTGTTTATCCCACCTGTTACACTGATATTATGCCCCAGTGATTCGATGGGGGGCGTGTGAGAAACGCTAACACAGCAGAGTGGGGAATTGGGCTTGTTATAACGTGTATAATGTTCTGAGCACTTTGATTTGAATTTCCTTTGTTCCTGTTTTGCATCACATGAAATTCTTTACTTAAGAAAGCCTTTTGCATTGGAAGAGAAATTTGAGCCCATGAGAGAAAAAAAAAAAACACAAAGAAGTTATTTTTGGAAAATGCAGGGGTACTTTCTTCTACTACCTGTGGTTTGGGGTATCCTGAGGTAGGATTGCAGATTAGGGCTGTATTTGACAAACCTTCATTTCAGAAATTAAACTGGAAATCTATACCTTTCTGAACATTTTTTTCCCTTCCCGCATTGTTTCTTTGTGAGTAGCTCCTTTCTGTTGCTGTCTTCATGCTTTCTGTCACACACTGCCCTTTGATCAAACAGATGGGATGTTTTTCTCATCTTGAACTGCAACTGAAACTCTTGGTTTCACTAAAATCACTCATAAACAGATATTTCTTCATGACACCAGACTAGTTTTATCTGGCAGAATTTATCACTGGAATAGTGCAACCAACCATCTTCCTCTCCCATTTTTTTCAGCTCTTTTCTTCTAAAAGTTGGTGCCTGGGCAGACATGCTCAGGTATTACAACAAAGGGCAGAGTACAAAGACCTATGTAGAACAGGATGCTGTGTTTGCCACAATTTACAAACTAACTGCAACATTGACAGGTAAATAGACATTTAATAGTATCACTAATTTCTACTCTATCAAGGATTAAGAGAAGGAAGGTTAAACTTAATGGTCCAGAGATTTTTAGGATTTATTCAAAAACTCAGTGTTCAATGGTAGGACAAACTCTAGGTAATCCTCTTTGTTACTGGATTTGCTTGCTTGCAAGAAGAAAGCCTTAGATTTGCATGCAGTAATTATTGTAAGCAAGCAGGAGGAAAAAAATTTTCCAGAATCTGTCCCTATCACACCTGTGGCATTCATTCTTGAATGTCCAAAAGAGTAATTCACCTAATGGAATCTCTTTAGTTTGTGAAAGTACTTTCTTTTGTCTTTTTTTTTCATAACAGTAACGCAGGAAAGTGCATTAAGAATTTATTAACATTGGGCATTCAGTAGACAATCTGTCATTGTGATTTAGTCGGTTGTTTGGCTTTACTGAGGTCTGTTTTACTTATGTATGCTCCTGTATTCTTGTTTTAAATTATGGCTTTTGTCATGGAGTATATATTGTATCTTAGTCAATTGTATGACACTCCATTCAGCCTCGGTATCTCTATGCCTCCTCCTCATAGGTAATGATAGGCTCAAGGCCTAGTGGCTTGAGAGTCACTACATTTGATATTGGGTCTATGCATGAAAAGTAAAGGCTTCTTTTGTGGGTTTTTTCCTTCTTTTTCCAGGATATAAATGATAAAAGCAAATTCATTTGTCGTTGGTCTACAGATGCCTAAGATCCAAGGCCAAATGTAGTGAGCTGTGTCTTTCATGCATTTAATAGTGCTATAATGTCTTCTGCTCTTGAAGAGGAATACTTTAAGAGCTAGAAAAGAGGTGAAAGATGAAATGAACACTTTTTCACTGAAGCATTCTCCTTACACTTTAATCTAATATGACTTTCTAAACCCGAGAAGAAAACCAACATAAATCAGTAGGATTTATTTCAAGCTTGCTGTTGAGAAAAGATCATGTTGACCCCTAGTTCTGTTCATAAGTACTATGGCACGGTCTCTTGTTGCCTTATTTGCTAAGAAAAACAGGGAACACACCGGAAAATTAGCTCAGAAAAACAGAGAGAGAGAAGTTAATGCCGTGTCGTGCACAGTTATTTTTTCTGCAATATTTAAAAAATTTCCTTGAAGATATTCTGTATTTGTGCTACTTTATGAGCAGATTTTAAAAATGGTTTTCATTTATGATTGTAGAACAGACTTTGCAATTCACTTTCCACTAAACTTGCGGGTAAAGCTTTGCTACTCAGGGGTCTATAGAAAGGAAATACTGGTGGTACTGTGAATTACCTAAATAATAAAAAAAAATATTTGAGTGAAATGCTTTATGTTATTTGAGTAGTATTAATTGTATTAGACTTGGATAAATCACCACTGCTTACTGAAGAATTATTTTCTTTGTATTTGTTCTTATTTGTGGATTTACTTTCATTAAGTGGTTCAGCTGTCTCCTAATTTAATCTCTACTGAAATAGAACTGAAAGGCAGCATTTTAGAGGATTTCTGATTAGACATTTCAAACAATATTAACTACTAGTTTAATCCATTTCTGGTGACTGAAGTGTGCAAACTCATCATGTTTTTTGTGTGTATATTAATTACTAGAAGACATTCCCTAAAGTAGTTTGGATAAACAATCTTCAGAATGGGAATAATTTGAGAACAGTTTTTCATCTGCAGCTCAGACTTCCTCCTGAATACCTACCCTTGCTAGAACATGCCAGCCTGTGGGATTAACAAACAGTTCTCCTGAATTGGTATGTATTTATAGAAAATTTTTGATTTGAATCAGAAAAGTACTGTCTGAAAAATCTCTTTTAATTTGTGAAAACACTAGTGGAAAATATTAGCCATGCTATCCCTGGTCTGCTGTCCTATTTGAACTAAAGAGCAACAGCTATAGTAAAGTTTGAGCTGTAGTAAAGGAAGGACCAACCTCTGTTCAGATACAAATGTACAGTTTTTGTCCCAGACATGCAGTCCTGATGTATGTATATGGTAGTCTGTTCTATAAATCCTTTCTGGTGCAATCTTCTGGGATGCCGTATTGCTACATATAGGAAAACAGGTTGTGTCTTCACCTGTTTTCCCTACCTGCTTGCCACATCATCTCTTTAGGGACAGACAGATGTTGAAAACTAACTTTGTGTTAAATATCCTGGAAGATGTGAATCTTCCTCCTAGATGCCCTAGGCCACCCAAGTCAAACTCAGTGTGTGACCCTGTCAATTATTAACGTGCCTGAGGGACATTTCTAGGGAGCAACTACTGCAAAATCTAAAAACAAGTCCAAACTTCTTATATGAAATTTAAGTTTCTACATTCTCAATGCTAATGTGCTGTGTGGTTTACATGCCTTTGTACAGGAGCTGACTGTGCCTATTAGATGATCTTTTTTGCTGTCATTTATACCTGTTTTCCCAGCAACGGTGAAAGATGAAAGCAAATGTGAAACGGTGTTTCTAGGTATTTTTTAGGTATTACACTCTGTGCCTTAATCTTCACTGAATTACTCAGTTGTGGTTATGTATATTCTGTACATTCCTCTGGGCCACTTTGCACGTTGAGTTTGCATGATTAGCCAAGACTCTGCTTCTTGAGTAAGTGTTTCTTTTTGAGTTTCTGTTACTCAGACAGCCCTGTTTCCTGCAATCAATGAGGGTGGTCAACTGGTAGCTTCCTTTTCTTTTCTGGCAAATACATTCAAACAGCTTTGACCAAGTGTAAGGAGCCATGTGGTGCCAATGCTTGGCTGTTGGTACAGATGAGAGGCATCCTGCAGCAGAAAAGGCATTTTCAGTATTGTGCAGGCTGCTCATCTAAACCCATTATTGCATGCCACGTGTACCCTAGAGCAACCATCTGACTGACTTGTGGGCAGACTCCATGCCATCTGAACAGATGGGCATGAGTGTAAGCTGACAAGGGAGCCCATATGTTCCTAAATCGTGAATGTTGAGGAGGGGATTCTTAGCCAAGAATGTGCAGATGACTGTCCAAGTCTTATGTGATTGTCATTAAGAAGAGACGGCACTGCCAAGCAGAGCTTACTCCTTGGAGTTGACTTTTACACCAGTGCATGCGCAGCATTGTGGAGTGACTTTCTGTACAGCCTTTTATCCCAGGCGAATGTCGGGTGTCCTCAGACTTGAATCTTGCTTAGAGACCTTCGTGGATCATCCACAACACTTTCAAGCCTAACCTTTGCTTGGTAACAGTCAGGAAAGTACAAACATCTGTTCTTCACCCATCATTTTTTTCTCCAGAAGAGAGGGTATGACTGTTAGGATATGAAGTTAGGCTGAGAAATATCTCGAGGTTTATTTTCTGTCGCATGATCCTCAAGTAGTCATGACAAAAAACAGATTAAAATAACCAGTCCAAGTGCCTGGTATAATTCATTAACTCCAAGTAGATGTTTGAGTACTGGAGGCAGTTAATATTCATAATAACTCTAATCTGATTATGGATGAAAAATTTTACCACGTTTCACTGTATAATCAGTAATCAAAGGAACAAGAAGTAGAAAAAATCTTCACAAATTCTATCATATCTGATTATTTTTTTAAATAGATCCACTGGGAGATAGGTAACTATAATCTGTAAAACATTGGAGAGATGATAACGAAAGAGTGACTAACAAGGAGTAAAGTTTTTGAGGAAAATTTTCTCAGCTTTCAGGAGAAAAAATATGGCTTAGCTTAATGGCAGATATTATTCTTCTTTTAAAGTTGCATGAATTGAAATAATTGATGCTCATCTAAAAAGAATGTTTATTTAACTGCACATAGTTTTGCCTGCTGCCATAGTAACTTATGACAATAAGCTAGAACTGCATGGAAGTTAGTTTCTATTTTGATAACTCCAGTATTTTCAGTCAAATTAACAATGGTGCTGCTCTTACCATTCAATGTTTCTATTGCTCAACCGCAAAAAGAAAAAAGATGTAAAATGAGAGCAATATAATGAGACTTGTTACAGAACGTAGAACTAGTCTGTGAGAAAAATGTAAAAATATTGTACATGACAGCAAATCTCCTGCAAGTTTCCTGTCAACAGAAGATAGGCCAGTATGTCTTTTTGTCAACACATTTGGAAAAAAAACCCTACCTCATTTTTGAGGAATAAAACCTTCACCTTGGGAGAAAAAAGTGACAATTTGTGTTACAGTTGAGTGACTTGGCAATTAGTCATTAGTGGCAGAAATCTCTCATACACTTGCATACAAATATCACGTATGAGCACCGGTACAGTGCACCACATTTCTTTGAAAAATCACATTTTGATTTTGTGATTGGCCAAGTACCATCTGGTGTCTTGGCAATGCCAGTAGGGTCCCATGTAAATCAGCACATTCCCAAGTTCCTTGATTGCAGCTATAGTAAAGCGAATGGTAATCTCCCAGGCTGAATGCCTGCATTTGAAAAAGCCTTTCTTTCCCTGATTTGTAGTTTGTCATTAATGGCCTGTACCGGGAGCTGAAACTGAAGTTCTGAAGGCTTCGCCAAGACGCCTGTGCTTGCTCAGATCTAACACTGACGTGTGAGTAATTGCTAGTTAGCAGCATGTGCGTTTCCAGGCTGCTGACACTGTGAGGTTGACAACTGACAAGTTTCACTCCCATGCCATAATAACCCACAATGAAATGCAAAGCAGACAGCAAAGATTGCAACTTAAAAAAAGACAAAAGAAACCCTAGCAAGTCTTTACTCTCTGCTGCTGGAACGTCATTATTTCAGTGTAAGGAAGATGATTACGGGCAAGAGGGAGACTGCTGCTAAAATAAGCACAGGCATACCTACGAATTGCTGGTGCTTCGTTTGATGAATACGTTTGTATTGCAAGGGGGTTGGAGGATTTCACTTTGTCTCTCTTTACAACCTTAGTAGAAATACAGCACCTTTATGAAGAGTTTGTTTTAATAACTTGATAAAAGTTAATGTAGTGGATAATAGGCTTTAGACAGTTTTAAATCTGGCATCCTTCATTCACTTTCCAGTAAGGCTTTGTGGATGAAAGGAGGGAAGAAACAAATGTTTTCTGAAGGGTATTAGCATCCTTTTTGCCAAATACAAGAATTGTTCTCATTTTACTGAACCAGGTCGTTCCAGGTCCTCTGTCCCCAAAAGGCACCTTGCCAGGTGCTGCACTGCCACAGCATAGTAAGCACATTTCAGCTTTCTTTGTTTTAATATTGAAACAGTAAACCTGTAATCTCTGTCTCTTTGGAGGATTCACCACATCCAGCTTTAGAGCTCCCCAGTGAGAGCCCATGTTCTCTTCCCGCTCCCCAGTCTGCGCTGCAGCAATATCTGACGTAGAGATTGAGCTGAATTTCTTTGGGAGGCCTTTAACACATTTCGTAGATCACTTAGAGTTATTGTAGTGCTCTGCTTCTTCCCGTAGGAAGACTGTCACTCCCATGATTGTTGGCCCAGGGTGAAAGAAATAGCTACCTAATTTTGTATCCTCCTGTTCTTTTTATATTTGGAATATAGACAAACTTCATTTTTCAGCTCGAAATTGCTGTTTTCCATTAATAAACCAGCAAAAATTCGTTATAACAATTCATTTACACTGTGAGGACATTGTTCTTCTGTCTTGCAAGCAATAGATTAATTCAAATCAGTTGAATTAATTTAAAATCAGTCATTCGGAATAAGAAATTACAATATCTTACGTTTCTCACTGAATTTGAATATCTTGCAGAACGGATGTTGACGAATACTTTTAGACTGTTGTTTTGCTGGAGAGGCATAGGAAAATATGGAAGGAACCTTAAAAGGTCATCTAGTCCAACCTGCCCTGTAATGAGAAGGGGCATCTTCAACTAGATCAGGTTGCTCAGAGAGGTGTGCTTCTAGGTGCAGCCATAGTAATGGCTGCTGCCCGATAATGCAGCTTGCAGCTTTGCTTAGCACTTCTTCTGCCTTGCAGGCTTTAGTATAGATTGTAATGTCACTTCTTATAGCTTGATTTTCTCTTTCTTCTTTAACTCACTCATTTTTGTTATCCTTCAGTTTTCTTTATAGGAAATAGTAAACATTATGTAACACATAAAGCCCTTGTTTGTTTGGATATTTTTCCTGATTTCAGAACAATTCCTTATGTTCTCCTAAGTAATACATAAAAGCAATCGAAGCAAAGCTAATTTGCAGCTTTAGAATGATTGCAATGTATTGAAGGTGACTCAGGGTGGACGGTTTATAAGGTCACTAATTCAAAGATTTAGTTCAACTGTTGCATTTCATAGTTAGTGCTTTTGGAACACCTCTAAGCTGTTATGGTAAGATTTCCCTTGATTCATATCACAACACTCAGTTTTTCATAACATCCTGCTGCCTAATTATGCTAGGATCTTGAAAATTCAAAGATTTTGGGATAAATGTATCTACAATAACTCTTATTTTTCTATTTATAATCTCGTATATTTCAGAATTGACACATTTTCATGAATTCCCTCCTGAGAAAAGCTGACATTGTGTCACAAAAAGGTGTTATTACAAAACAAAGTTAGGGCTTCCGAAATTTATGGTTGTTTTGAAGGGTGAAATCAATATAACTTCCTGAGTTTTTAGGTCTTGGTTATGAAGGAATGTGCTGAGTTATTACATCAAGTTTTCAGCTTGTATCAAAGATGTCACTTACCTGTAAAGCTCAGAATTATTTCATTCAAGCTCCAAAAAAGGAAATTTAAATAGGTGCAGGTGAGATGTGAGGCTATTTGGATCATGAAAATTACAATGGCAATATCGATGCAGCTTGCAGAGTGATCTTTATTTTTTCAGAAGATATTAGGTCCAAATATAGATTACAAAAGGAGAAGTTGTAGTCTGGAAGAGGGTTCCTAAGAAGGATATAGACGTCACAGAGTATGAAGGAAATCAAAATGAGCTTCTCTGTTACAATGCCACAGAGAGGGGCAGACGCGCATGTAAGTATAGCAAGAGGCATGAGGTGACTTGGCTACTGTATGCAGTCCTGGTGAAGTACATGCCAAAATGCTGAAAACAACTGATACCAGAGTTTGAATATCATCTTGCATTGATTTAAGTGAAATTCAGCCTTCTGAAAGCTGGATGTGCCATTCAGCTGGGTGGCCTAGTTTCCTGCTGTGGTCTGTGGAGAGAGAGTTGCATCCAAACCATCCTTATCTGATCCTGGGAGAGGTGTCTAAGAGATAAGGATCAATTGCTCTCTGGAGTTGCCTTCTATTCTCTGTGGACTATAGAGGGAGCTTGTAAACTTGCCTAGTCTAGATGCCCAGCTTGTAGCCAGCTAAAATGAGATGAGACGAATTAATATTTAAAGAAGCGAGCTGAAAGATCGACAACACAGAAGAAATCAACAGACACAGTATGAGGGCTGAGGATAATGTCAGAACAAAGGACGGAGAGAGCGCAATATGGTTATCCAAAATATGATTTACAGGTAAGGTGGTCAATATGGATAAGCATTTTCATGGGAAGAAGTTACTGGGTACTACAGGGCTCTCTAGTCTAAAAGGAAGCTGCATAACAAGAACCAACAGCTGGAAGCCAAAACTAGAGACATTCCAGCTGAAAATAAAGTGTGAATCGTTAAGAGTAAGGATGATTAAACTGTGAAATATGATCTAGGGAAATGTTGGATTGTCTGCTCTGCAGGCTTAAAGTCAAGATTGGGCACTAAAATGTTTAAACCATAACTGACATTTTACTGGCAGTATAAACTGCTAGATATAAGATATCTGGTTTATAATACCAGCAGGTCAGATTAGGCCTTACACACTTTCAAATTAATGACTAATCGCATCTCCTTCTTTGTCATATTTCTGCTTGATATAACACGTACCAGAACTCTTTACCGTGTTGTTCTTTGGCTACTGTGATTTATTCTTGGTTTAGCCGTTCAAACAAGCTCTGATGCAGGATTTCATTAGTGTTCATGCTCTTTCTTTTTATTCCTACAGAAGATACAGCTAGGAACTCATAAGAGTGTATTTCCTGTATGCTGCCAGCTTATATTGATATACTTGCTTCATAAAAAGCTTCAATTCATAATTTTAGGAGTAATACAAATAAACTTTTCAAAGCCAGAATGATTTTATCCTAGGCTTGTGAGCTAGAAAACTCCACCAGTCTAAGACAGTTAGTTACAGAGTCTCAAGTCAAGCACAAATGTAGCACATGGCTTTGTTTTTTCTATTTTAACCTGGATGCCGACTCAGATCCTGTGAAGGTCATAAGGACTCTGCTGTATTTTGAACTTGGGTTTGTGTGCCAGTCAAATAAGTAAACATTATTTTTCTTGTTAGCAGTTCCCTTATTTTTCTTGTTAGCCGTTCCCTGAGTGTCTGAACTATTAAAAATATATAAAAATAAATTGTGTCGTCAACACTAACACGACATTTTTCACAGCCTCACAAATCTCTTTCCGTGTGTTGGTTACTATTGCTATCCTGCCCATCAAGTCAGTATAGCTCCATTACTGAACTCCTGCCAGTCAGGTCTAAAATGTCAGTCCATAGGGGTTCTACCATATTGTAGGTACAGATCTTCCGTTAACTTATAATTCATATGAAGGCTTTATAATGTAAATTATAAAGGCTTATAATGTATAGTTACACTTACTTATCCAGTAGTTTTTCCCAATACGTCACATCCCAATGGAATAATGTTCCACTGATTGTTTTTCCTCTAAGTTTCCGATGTGACTACTGTAGTAATCTAGGTATTCTGGCTCTACCATCTTGTTGCTTTATCTGTGTAGAAGCATGTGTAATTTTGTTGTAGCTTTTTTATTTGGATGATCTTACTATTCACCGACATTTCCCATTTAAGTTCTCCCAGTTTTTCTTTTACTCTTTCCTCTGAGAAGATGCATAACCACAAACTATCTGCTCTTTGGCAATTCTCTGGTAGAAAAGTCCTCCTAATCTTTCAGATTTCAGCATAGCTAAAGCCCTTTCCTTGTGGAAATCTTTAATTGCAGATGTTTCCTCTGGTCACAAAGAATCTAATCTCTCTTCTTTACAGAGTTCCCATGTATAGCTATTGTACCTCTGGCCCTGCATGTGGTAACAGTCTTGCAGTTGGTTCTGCCATCAGGGGGTCCTAGTCTTCAGTTTCCTCTCTGGTGGTCTGAATCCTGCCCTCAGAGCTTCTCTCCTTGCTTTTACCTGTGTTACCCATATGGACTATTTTGTAATTCTGGTGGACTACTGCTAGCAGTTTTTGCATGTCTGTTCAGACTCCCAGGAGCATCACACCACTATTGCATCTGGTAGGTAAACAAGTACTTGGTCCACTCTGATACTGCTAAACCATATTCTCACTGCAGCAAAAATCCGCTTTCATGTCTGAAACTTTCCTCACACAGATAAGAGGCTTTATCTGCACCTTTCCCTTAGCTTTATATAGGAACGGCTGGATCTGTCTTTCAGCCGCAGCCTTGGCCTTATTGACTAGTTGTACAGTTAAGTCCTTTTTAATTTTTTTGCCTTCTTTGAATCACAGATTATGTTTTACCTTGATCAGCCCTTCCTGTTTCTCTGCTAACTGCGGAGTCTTAGGGTATTTGTGCCCGTGTACTTCATCAAATTCAAGTGCCTCCATTTGCTTTTATGTGTAGACTCGAGGCACTTGTGTCTCCTCTCCTGACTTTATGCCTTCCTTTTCTGATTATATCATAGTAACTATTTTGCCTTGATGACTCTACCACTTCCCTCAGCGCATATCTTTTACTCTTGTCTTGTTTTTTCCCTTCTTCTGCTCCCAGGCATTAATTGATCTGTAGTGTTTCCATATCTGTTATACTTTTTTCTTCTTATGTGTTGACAGATGGCATGGATTTCAGAGCTCTCTGTTAAAAGTTCTTCTCCCCAGTTTGTTTACTTTAAATCACATGAAACTTGATCCTGGCATGTAAGTTAGCCAAGTATTGTAGTTGATGAGGAAATCCCTGTGTCAAGAGACTATTTCCCATTGATTCCCCCCAAGGATTACACAACTGACATCATCCTCAGATCCAAATAACATATTTCATTAATTCATCTGTTCACACTCATTTTCTTGTTGATCCCATGCCTTCTCCCCATTGGGGATGGAGATAGTTACCATATAGATCATCTTGCTTTGAGTCTCATTTCTAGTGGGCAGAGCTATTCTGGATTTTGTTTCAACAGGAATCTGGCAGATCATTTGTTCCAATGTGAAGGGTAACCAGGGGAGTTTTTTTCTGTGCTTTCCTCACCCCCATTTCCTATCAGTATTCATTCTTGCCTTAAGCACATATCTTATACCTTGTGCTCATGGCAGATATCATACGTCTTCCTTGGCTGCAATAGTTCGAGTGACAGACTTGTCAATTCTTACAACAAAGTCCATAGTCACTACCTTTTCCTAGTTCTGGTGTAAATTTTAGCCTTTCTTTCTGCTGTCAGCAGATCATTCTGTTCTTCAGAGCTGAGCAACGAGTCATCCTTATCCCTCTTGGGTTATGGTCCCTTGCTGTCTCAGTCTTGCCCCTGCTCTTTTCCTTGTCACTTCTGTGTTCCCTTATAGCTCTCCTATGCAGCATGTCTCAGTTTCTCTTACCCAGGTGAGCATTGTGCATTTCACACCTAAGGGGATATAAAGACTCTCACTTTGCACTCTCCTTAGTCTCAAATTTTAAAGGCAGATGAGCAAAATTTGTCCAGACTCACACACAAAGATACTTTGTTCTTTGCTTCTATCACTGACTTCTGGTGTTTTTTGCCAAGGTCAGTCCTTTCTCCTTGTTAAAACTTGTTAGTTCTCAGCCTGTGGAAGTGATTAAAAGAAGGAGGTGAGCTACAGCACTCACTTGGGAGACTCGTCTCCCAGTCCCTGCCTGGTTATCACAAGCACTACTGAGTAACAGGGAGCAAAATGTATTCATCTAAACCAAATGATCAAGTTGCCGCTCCTTTCTCATCAAGGAGTTAAGTTTGTATACTGTTGCTGCCTGAATCATTTATGAAGAGAACCACAATCCTTTTGAGGATGTAGCTGAATGAGCAGCAGTTAATCTGCAAGATTGATACCATTTCTGAGAGGGAGAATGGTACAGAATCATATCGAGGGAATGTACATATTTTGTGAAATTTCTTCTCAAGACATATCCTTTTGGAATCTGCAATCCTGCGCCAGTGTGTGTCGACGGTAATTGCATTCTCTCTCAATTTTGATATTTTCTAGGAATTGTTTTTCTACTATTATTTCTCCCACACAAAATGGCAATAAAAAAAGAAAGAATTAAGTTGGAAAGCCCAACCACCGAAAAGTCCAGGAGTGCCAGAAGGAGAATTACAAGCCTGGGTCATCCCATTTGAGTGTTCACACTGTGCAGTAATATTTGCCTAGACGCCTTTTTCTCCCCCACACCCTGAACTTTATATTTTCAGTGCACCGGTGCGACATACTCCCTTAAAAGACCTGTTCTGCTGTCACTGATCAATAAGCCTTATTTACTGATTGTCAGCAGTTTCCAAGGAGGAGTCATGACCTCAGGTAAAGTTGTGCCAGGATAAGTGGGATTACCATCCTGATCCTTCCCACTGTTACAGGACATGGGCTTCACAGCCTGACAGAAGAGGAGCAACTAGAAATGGGGTCACAGACAAAAGAGAAAAGTGAGGTGCTTATACTTTGCAATATTCAAATACAATTTTGAGGACAGAGCCTGGCACAGTGTGGAGGTTTCACCTCCTCGCTCTGCGCTTTGCCAGCTTGAAGACATGTCTGGGAAAGCTTGCTCTGCTGAGTGGGACCGTGTCATGGTCCCTGCTGTTCAACCTCCAGAGGGTTGCTGCTCCTCCATATCTTCCCCAGCCTCAGAGAGCCATGAAAACAGGCAGAGCTGAACCAGCAGCAGCTTCTTTTCTATGCCAGCTGAAGTAGCTGCAAGAATGCTAAGTCTGGCCCTTGTGCCTAAGTGCTTCTGGCTGGAACCAACAACCATCGCCTTAACTGTAGGGATGGACTTCCTCATTGTTTTCTACCCCAGCAACTGCTGGGAATGGAGGATGCTGGAGATCTCATAAAGGTCCCCTGATTTCCATAACTTTCAGCCTACTCATTTGAGATGACGAATTCTGACAATGCTGACAACACCTTTGAGGGTGGAGTATACATCTCTGCCTTATACATCCTTGTTAAGTGTAGAATCTGTATTATTGGGTGTATTGCATTTGTTCTCTGCAAGAAGCCAACGGAGTATAATAACAGCTGGCAGTCTATACCTTTTATGTAATTTTTTCCTGTTGCAAAGAAGGAATTTTATTGTAAGGAATATTATCTTTTCTGGCTAGCCAGCCACCTAGTCAACTTACTTCCTAGTCAGAAAAGGGGGAAAAAATGGGAAATTGGCAACCTAATGAACTGCTATCATGCAAAAGATGGTGCTGTCCCCAGCGAGTCTAGACTGAAAGTTGTTTTGGTGTCTATAGGCTCAAGGAGCTGTAGTGTCGTTTTTCTCCTATGGAAGGCTAGATGGGAAAAGCAGCCAGTCTTGCAAGAAAAGCTTCAAAACTTTAAAGAGGGAGTCTCGAATATGCATTTCTTTGGGGGTATGAATTGGGTTCAGCTGTGTGTTGTGGCACTTGAAAGACAATATGTGAGTAGGTGGTGGAGAGATATCTTAGATTGCCTCATGGGGAGTTACCTGGCTAGCTAAGGAGGAATTGTATTGGTCAAGTTTGACCCAAGAACTGCACTGTACTAGTTCTTACCTTTTGCCATCCAGTTTCTGACTTTGTAATCCAGATCTTGATACCTTGCTTTGATAGAATATGTTTGCAGTATTTTTCAATCTCAAGTGCCCCTGTTAGAGTCAAGTCCAAATGAAGCTGATCAATTCTTTGTACAAGCTTCTTCCAAGGAGACAAATCTAATCTAACTGGTGAATGCAGATGGCCACAGGGAACATGTATAACCATTTACTGGGACATATTGAGAGGATTTAAAAGTTAGAGGGTGCCTCTTGCCATGTTATAGAGGCATTACAGAGGGTATTGTGGCCAGCTCCTTGATTATCTCAGATCTTTTCTTGCAGAGGGAAAGGGAAAGTCAGAGACTTAAAGCTCTCTGAGTCATCATATAGATCCTGAGTCATTTGGACACTATTCAGTAAAGAGAGAGGAGGAAGAGTGCTTTTTTTCCCCCTTAAAGACTGTTAGAAGGGCCATCTAAGTAAAGCAAGACCTTAGTTTAAACTCCTTTGGGATAAAGAGAAACACTAGCCACTATAGTATATACGTGAATATATCCCAGAGTCTAGTTTAATTTGTTCTTTTAAATTATATCACCAGAATGAGTGACTAAATAAAAGTCTGTTGTTCACAGGCATGGAGCGCAGCTTGCTGAGTAATCTCTAGCACTTCTTTTGCCAATAAGCAACATGGTAGACCAGCATAAAAAAGGCCAAGCCACAGATATGTGGTGATTCTAAGCACAGTGACAAACACATGTACACCCACTAACGAGCAACCAACTTCTTACTCCTTAGAAAAAACATCAGTCAAATTTAAAGGTTAGAAATTCAAATACATTCACATATAAATATGCGAGACCTACAGGATAGACTATTTACAATGTAGTGGCTCCTGTACAAATACATTTGGGTTCTCTGATTTCTTCAGATGAGCTGTAGTTGTAAATAAATCTCTCTTTATGCTTCTTGGGGATGGACAGACTCTTCACCATGCTTTTAAAAAATTGAAAACATATTTGGTCCCCTTCACTTCTGGTGCTGTTAACTATGCCACATCTTACTAACATGACATGATGTTTTCTGGACTATTTTTCCCCGTTTCCTCTACAGGTTTTCACACCTCACGATTTTCAGGTTTCTTCCCAAAACAGTTGGCTCAGGAGATGAGAGGGAAAATAAAGAGGTGTTTTTCTTCCCTTTCTTCCTCAACTTACCTCTACCTTAGAGCTATGCACTGAGCTATATTCAGCTGGATGACGTTATGGAAACTAAATGAAATTGTCTTTAGTGACTTTCTAGGAGGACAAAATTATGCAAGAAGTGAGCAGACCCTTCAGAGGCAGTTGAACCTACACAGTTAAATCTTCAGTCATCAAAATTCACAGGTATCTGTGGACAAGTTCAAACAAGCAAGCGTCTCTTCCACACCCCCACCAGGGCCTCCCTGTTCTTTAGAAGTTACGTGCTTCCTCCTGCCTATCATGAGTAACACTAACAGAAGTGAGCAATGTTGTTGGAAATGGCATTGTTCAATATGCCTTTTATACCATGTGATGTCAATACCAAGGGTAATATTGACTTCAGGTAGGTGAGCTAAACTTGCAGCATGGAAAACTGGTAAATGAACCCCTGTTACGGTAAAAAAACTTGGGAAAAATAGTTGAATATTTTTCAATGATGAAAAAACCAAGTTGAAGTCCTTGCCAGTGTTGTCAGAATGGATGATGGCAAGTTGCATCTTTGCCTGAAGTCACCTGAATGTCACACTTTACTTGAGACAGCTGGAAGTGTAAGGACGTGTTTTACCTGTTATCAGAATCTGTTTGTATTTTCCTTGCTTCTTGGACTGGACTATTAAGAGCTTGCACCTAGACAACAAAAGTTGGAACAAACACAGTGGAACTCAGAGTTACTCATCTGCCATTACAAGTCACTAATTTGCTGTTGGGAGGAGTATTTCCCCTGCATTGGTCCTCAAGGGAGGATACGAACTAGGCTTCATTTAGATGTCCTTATTTAAAGGATGATCCTACTTTGTTGCCCAAAGTCACGTGTCTGGGAAACTTCACCTTGATGTGTTTGTAGACTGTAGCACAGCTCTTTATAAGAGAAAAACTAGTTGACATCCAAAGATTTGTTGCATTTTGAGATTTTGCGTGTTCTTCTGTGGGAGAAATCATCCTTTTTCTCCCCTCTCTTTGAGGAATATTTTAATGCTACCTGTGGAGCAGGAAAGCAGAACTGAATTATTCTAGCTATGGAGATTTGTTTTACTGGAGATTTGCCCAGGGCGGTCATTTTGTTGCTGCCTGTGACTGACAAATGTGATTTTTGCCCTCCAGCTGCAAACAGGCACAAGTACCTATTGTAATGGGTTTGTGGATTTTATGTGAGGCGATGATGTTTCAAGTTAGTGCAGATACATGTTACTGTTTGCAGAAGCAACAGCTGTGGCATGAGACCTTAGGAGAGTGTAAAGGAATCTCTGCTGTGGTGACAACATTCCACTTCTCTTTGGTTTGTAATTTATTTAAATTGCCTTGCTTTCCTCCTCCTCTGAGGTATGCATTGTGGATATCCTACAATAACTGCCCTTGGCCTTCTGAGTTCATGAAGATTATTACTATTTTGATGTCAGTTAAATATTTGCATTGGCTATGATTAGGGTAAGGTTGAGCTGGTAGATGAATGCTGTTGAAGTTAGGTATGAAAAAATGTGTATGCATGAGAAAGCTAAAACCTACTGATTTCCCAAAATGAGATAGTGAAGATTTTAGGGCAGATTTCTGGATTAATATTATTTGGAAGCAACATGTCTTTGCATTTTCTAATGCAAAAGTTTACTGCCTTTATGTTTTGCCCTTATGCCTTTAGTTTGCTGTGGAATTTTCCTGGCTTTTTCCAAAGTAAATTTCTGCAAGATGGTTTAACTTTTGGGTGTGGTGTAGATTTTTTGTGGTTTGTTTTGCCTTTTTTTTTTTTTTTTTAATTGTGTGGTCACCATCTGTTGATTTACTAGCTTTTGTGAAGATACCATTATTTTCCTAGTTTTGTCATTGGTTGGTCTTTTTTATGAGTAACTGTGGAGAGAATTTCCTATATTTCTTGAGAATGTTGATGGAAAATGATAGATATTGTGTTGATGGATCTAACTTACAGATGGTATACATTTATAAACCTTGGTGTGCATACTGTAAGCTTTGTCAGATAGTGCTGTAATAGTCTTTTTTAAGTAATTTGTTGCAACACCAAAATCCAACGGTTTTTTATCTGTTATTACTTTAACTGTGGACCTCAAGATTACCATACAGCTGGCAAAGCAGTTTCCCTTTTTTGTCCTCGCACAGAAGGTGAGCACTATGATCCACTCAGCTCTCAGTTAGATTGATTAATCTTAATAAATTCTCTAATTTGTGTTGATTCCTCTATGGTCTGGTTGATACTTTGAAATTTATTGTCCACTATTCTATTTCTTTTGGCAGCTCTTATTCACAGTTTTCGCCAGCTATCTTGAACCCTCTGGGAGGCCCTGTCTGCTGAAGCAACGCCACTTTTCTGCCAACATGTTTTCAGATGAATGGGAAACAATTTTTGCAGTTGTTGTTTTATATTTTTCTTACTTTATAGTTGACTCCATTGCTGTTGCTGAAGGGTAGCTCTGATATAGACTCAAAGGGAACAATAAGGAATATGTACTGCTCACAGGAAAGGAAGGCACTACAAAATTGACATCTCACCTGAGTCACATCCACGTGCTGGAGCTGAATCATGCTGCCTCTTTTGGACATTTTACAGGTCTCTGCTGTGAAAGAAGCACACAGAAAAGAAACCCATCCTTGTTGGACAGTTTTAGAATTTGCTGCATACTCTAATACTTTCTTCTCAGAGACATCTCTCTAATAGCATGAACAAGCACAGCGTGAAGGAGAGCTAAACCCATTGTGACACCACTTTCATCCTGGGAATCTCCCAGCGAATGTTAGTAATTGAACATCGATAGCCTGGCGACTTCTGGTGTTGCTTTACAAGGCTGGAAAAAGAAGCCAACCAAGCGTGCATGTGTGATTATCAATATTGATTTGGAATGCAATTTTGTGATCAAATGCAAAAGACTATTTCTGCCTCCTGTTAGCCTCCTGTATGTTCTGCCACTAGAGTTATACAAAAGTATACAAAGATGGGTGTGGATTTGTTGATTTATTTATTGTGAACATAAATCTAGCTTATCTTTGTAACTTTATTATCTTTCAGAATTCCAGGGATGCCAAGTAAATCTAAAATTAATCATCACACATGAGTGTTATTCAGCATGACAGATTGTGATTTTAGAGCATCAACAGCCTAGTGTCACATCAAAGGAAAGACTTTAGGAGCAATCTGGAGGAGAATAGTGAAGGAGTTCTTGGATGATTCAGTAAATTCTTTCTAAGAGGAAAAAACATAATAGGAAAGAAAGGTATGTTTGAAAATGGAAGATATCCAATAGGCTGATTGGAGTTAACTTCTTGAAACTGAATATGAGAGAATTGTGAGGATTGGACTAAGTTGTGAAGAGCCTGTGGAGAGACAGTAAATACCTGATGTACAAAGCAGTAAATGGCAAAGCTGAGAAAGTGATTCATAGAGATGTGAGAATCAGGAGAAATGATCACCAAGCATGATAACTAACCAGGAATAGGATAAAAACTACAGGAAAATTCTGCAGCACTTGAACTTTAGTGGAGATTGGAGGTGGAAGGTTGCCTCTCTGTAGTTCAATACATATGCAGATAGAAGCTGCAACATATAGCAATGATGTCAATGTCAGGACTAAAGTAGTTCACTTTGAAGAGGATGTTCTATTTATACACAACATAAGACACACCCATGGATGTTGAGAGATAATGTAGTGATAGAGGTTTGCAGAAAAATGTTGATAGATCTTTTATAGCCGTGTTAAGCTTGATATGAAACCAGTTATTAGATCAGATAGACAAGATTGTATTTAGAATTGCGTAAGATAGGTCTACAGAATTAAGGTCGATCTTTGAACAGGCTGCAGAAGGATGATAGTTAAATTTATGATTGTAGATGAGATAAGTCATATCTAAGGTAAAAACGAAAATGGAAGAGAATCCTCAAAATCTGGAAGAGACAGAGATGAGATCTTCTAAAGGAAATAATGAATATGTGGGACACAAAAAAAGGAATATGACTTCTCATGAGTTCAAAAATAAAAGTTTTCAGTTTTGTCGGTGAACTAGATTTACTTTTTACACTTTTTTTGTGTTTGTTCCTTGTGATCCAAAAGAATATTTTGTTTGGATAAATTATTGACAGTTAAGAAAACGAAATATATTTACAAATGGAACCAGTTGAATGTGAAAGGTTAATTGTTTCTTGCTGAAATTATTTTAATGAATAATGTTGACCCTTTTCCAGAAAATATCAGCCAAAAAAAACTTGATACAAACTTACAAATATTTTTCCCTGCTCTAATGGTAGGCAAATCAAGGAAACAAGGGTCATATTAGGAGACCATACATGGTGTGAGCCTGTGACATCAAGGAAGATGAAGCTGTTATACTGGTGCTGTGAGCTGGACAATTTCTTCTCTTTTCTAGTAGGTGCGTATATGAAAACATTCACATACAAGTAAATACATTGCTTCTTTGATGTTGTGAGGATTAACCATATTGACTGGTTAGAGACAGGCAAGGATTTTTCAAAAGGAAGTTAGACTTCTATTGTTAGAAAAGACTGATCAATTAAGAATGTGCCTACTATGTTTGGCAAAACAATATTCTGGTTGGAATTTCTGCTTGAACCAATGACTAACCAACCTTCAAATTACCAGCTACTTCATGGCCCGAGCACTGATCTGGAACATGTGTGGCCCAAATCCAAATTCTTTCTCAAAAGCCAAAAAAAAAAAAAAAAAGGGGAAGGGGTGTAGTGGTGGGGTTGGAACCTCCTTTCCCAAAATGGAATGTCTTCACAGCCAAGCTGTCTGGATTTTCTTGGGGTCTTAATGTCTAATTTCTATGTTTTAAAAAATCTCAGAAAGGCCTTTATTTCCATGGTCAATTATTTTAATCCATTTTAATCTAAAAGCTGTTTCTGCCCAACTTGATACATTAGTGTTAAACCTGCAAACTGCAGAGCACTGGGAGCTCAGTATCCTAGGTATTAATAGGATAGGATGTTTTATTTACATGGTTTGGCACTCTAAATATTATCTACTTCACTCTTCTACGGTAAAGAACGTGGTGAGAAAGGCACTGAAAGGAGGAAGTTTTAGAATACAAACTAATGACTGCATCTGAAAATTTATCAGCTTGTATCAGCATACTGTATATGTTGGAAGAAAACCAGCTGTCTGCAAATTCCTGGGTTGTTTCCATTTTCTTGTTCAAACTGGCTCGTGAACTTTGATTTTATTTCTAGTGCTCATGGAAGAAAGTAAATGTTGCAGTACTACAAGGATCCGGTGGCATCATATTCAATCAGTAACTGCTATGATGATTGTGCCAACATGCTTTTTACTCATGCATTTCCACATACTTCACAGACAACACGTTATTTCTACTTTATAGATGAAGGAACTGAAGGATAGAGAGGATAAGGGAATTGTCTGAAATCCCAGAGTGAGTCAGAGGCAGAGACTGAAAGACAGTCTAGGTTTGATTGTTTCTTGTTTACCCCTTTATCCACTGGACCATAGTCTTGCCCTCAAATTCCTAATCCCTTTGCAAGTAACTGATGAGGTGGCTGTTTTGCTGGTTTGGACAGCTGGCTGGCATGCGTTATTTGAGTGAAACCGAATTTTCCATACTCAGGTGGTTAATAACGTAACATGTCTTACTGGGTGGGCGTTTAAAGTTTCTATAACCAACAAAAGTGAGAAGAGAGCCAAGAAAACAACTAAATCCTTGCACTGAGACAGTGAAAATTCCAATTCTTAATAGCTCTCCCTCAAATCCTTTTTTAATTTAACTTTTATTGAAATATTTCAGTAGGAAAGATTAAAAATTCACAGGGGAAATAATTAAGGGAACATAAAAGTACACATCTTCATAGAAAGGAGTAACATCAGGAGAATTTTATACCTAGCTCATATGTTCACCCCCTCTCTTGTGAAAGTGCATCTTATGCAAATTTATTTAACCTGTTGAAAACTACTGCTGTTAACTTGTTTCAGCCTCATTGTCTGGACAGACAATAGTTTAAGAATCTTTAAAATGAATTAATCCAATATGTTTGGATAAGATGTGACTGGTAAATCTCTGTTTGGTTGTGCTAAAATTCCTTTGATTTACTGGCAATGTCCCTGCTTGTAAATTGAAAAGGGTACAGGTCTGGGCATGAGACTTACCTGTGAAACTGACAGATGGCGCCTTGCAGCTTTTGGCCCTGGCTGAGCACCACTGGTCAGACCAGCTCCAGGGCAGAGCTCTCACTCAGCACTTTCAACGTTGCTACACATTTGGAAACTGCAAGTTTAATAATACTGATCTTGGCAGTCTGGGCTTTTGGTCCTCTGGGCCAGGGACTGAGTCCTGGCACTGCTTGGTTTGCTCGTATCGATGTAGCCACATATTTTAATACCCTCAGGGCAACCAGAGTTTAACAAGGATGCAAACAAGGGAGCTAGCCGAGAAAGAGCCTGTGGGCTCTACAGAAAGCCACCATCTTTGAGGAATATGAATTTCGGTTACTTAATGAATTATTGACAATGTCTAAGCAAAAAAAAAAAAAAAAGCTGTGAGTTTTGAAAACTAAACTCTCAGTAAGAAGCACTGATTGCTCTAAATTGGTTAACCCAAGCTCTAAAGAACATGAAAAACAAAACCCCATCACCAAGGAAAAGTTTATGTGGTAACCCACAACGCTTGATGGGAAAGATGTTATCAGTGTAATCCGTTTATGTATTGTCTTTCACAAGAAGTGCAGCAGCCCAAATACCTGGAGCTGATTTTGTTGATAATACATGTGGTGACATCAACAGAAGACTCAAAAAGACTCAGCATCATAAAATATTGCAAAACTGCTGCCTTCGCAGTGTTCACAGTAAAACAGGAAAGAAAGGAATTTAAGATTACATGAGAAGCAGAAAATAAATTTGAAAATAAAGGGATTATGTATGATGCAGAAAGATATAGAATGCTGCTTTAGAGGCAGGAGCTGCAGGGGACCAGCTCTTCAGCCTAGTTGTGAGATGGTTTACAGGCTGGAGAATGATCTGACAAAGTGGTGCCTGGAGGTCAGGTAATAATGAAAAATCAGGGACATTTTTGAAAATCAGGCATCTTTTAATTTGTGTTCAGAATTTCTCAATAATAAACACAAGCATTATTATATAAATTATATTAAAACTATGTGGTATGCAGTTAGGTACCGAAGGTTGTATATTAGCATTCTTGGAGTATAAAGACTTGGGACATAAATGTCCATTTACTTTTTATTGTCCTTTTTTCTTCATTTACCTCAAGCCTGGAAGAATCAGTAACCCTGAATTTACACTTAAAACACCTCCAAATGACATAATTACTAACGAAGTCTTTCTTCTCTTTTGGGCCAAATGATGTGAATCAACATAACACCACTGAAGTCAGTTTTCTGTACAAGCTGCTGATAACAAATAAGCAGTTAATAAGGAAAAGAGACTTCAGAAGGGACATTAAACCCCAGCCCCCTCAATTACAGGCACTTTCAGAGCAGAAATTTGCTCCAAAGAGCTTCCCAGAATGTTTGCTCTGAACATCTCACTCCACTAAATGACTCTCTCTTCTCAAATTGGAAACTTGGCATTCATAGCAAAATGCTCAGTGTTTCAGAGAGATGTCAAAGGGAGAAATCAAGGCTGTACTCAGGATTGTAAGATGCTTTGATAGCAAGAGGTTTAGAAGGTGAAATTCCATCTATTCACAGAAAGCAGGTCATATCCTTCGATACTATGTTGGCTCTCCTGTTCTCCAGAAGGAATGTCTTTTTCTCACCTTTCCAAAGAAAGATTAACTTTGTAGGCGACCGGGGTCTGGACCTTTTTATCTCCTTCCCTTCCCCCTCACCCTCTAAAGACCTCACTCCCCCAAAAGAGAAAACTTATCAGTTCTTGAAAGTTAGTAATGAGACCTGAACTTTTTTGGAGAAGTAACAGCCACTGTTACTCCTGTTACATCAATGTCCATCTTGCTGCATCACTGTAATATTGTTTTCACTATTCGCACTTATTCTTTTAATGAAGATGACATTAAAGAACTGGTAGCTGAGCTTCTTGAAAAGCAAAGCAAATGCCCAAACCAAGCCAGTGAAATGTATCAAACACTGCTGCTGAAGCCTCTGCAGGAAAATTTGCTTCACGCCTTGGAATAAACATGCCTGTGCTCCCATCCTGACAGAGCATTTTGTAATTTTTTCCCCCATCTGTGTATATTTGCAAAATCAATGGCTCTTGTTTTTCTTTTCCAAATGATGACAGAACAAATCTAAAAGCTACCCTTTTGAAATAGGCTCACTCCTCTAAATCCTTCAAAATGGACATATTTATTGTATTTTCTTGCTTTTTAGTTATTTCCAAGCTGAAGTTAAGGATATACCTTTCCCACTGAATGCTTGCTATCTCCAGATGTCTTATTTAAATTTGGCTTTCTAATTGGATATATAAATAGTCTCTGGTTACCTAAGGATTGTCAGTGATTCGCCGATGTTGGAACACGTTTTAACCAACCTCAGCAGTGCAGCATTTAAAAATAAATACATGAAATCAAATGAAAGAATGGATTATTGACCAGCTGCACATTCATCCTGCAAGGCTGAACCAAACAGGAATCATTTATCACTTCAGCTTGAAGAGTTTACCCATGTCTTTGGATGATAGTACAAAAAATAACTGCAAGAGCTAGAGCTCTACAGTCCCTCAGAAATGCCACCCATTGCATTAATCTAGGAATTAATCTGGGGCTTAATCTGGGAGTACTTTAATAAAAGTAATTGTCTAGATTTTGTAGTTTGTACCATGATTTCTTTTAAAGGCAATGTAAATTGCTGCTCTCATAGGAGTGAAAAAGAGTTGTATACATTGGTGGCTTACCTTAATTCTTGTATACCTTATGTATACCTACAAATATTCTCAGCTTCTATCCTGAAAAAAGGGGATGTAGAACAGAAGGGACTATATCATTTAATCTAACTTGCTGTTATTACTGGGCAAATCTATTGAGCTCCATCAAGGTGTTTTCCCTCTCTGCTGTCACTGAAAGAGCCTTCCAAAGCTCTCTTCCTTTGATGTTTAGAAACCTTCTTCTCACCTTTGGTTAAAATTTATTCATGGTCACTTTATAACCATTTGCTTTTGCATCAACATTGTCTCTAATTTTGAATAGTCTGTTTTCCCTCCCTTCTGTTTACCTTTTGATGTATTATTAGAGAGCTTTAATATCCACTCTCAGCCTTTATTTCTATGGGTGTATAAGCTAGCCTTCTTTTAGTCTTCTTTACTAAAATCAGCTCTCCGCTTCCTTAATCATCTTAGAAATCCTTCCCGGTATCTGTTACAGATTGAATTAATTTTTATTGCCCCTGGGAGATAAGGGTTGTACACAGTATTAGGAATAAGGTTTTATTAGAGTCTTACAAAGGAGACTGACACTTAAAAACATTTCTGTTACTGCATTATCTACCTCGGTCTAGTTAATGTCCTCCTTTAAAATACGAATGTCTTGGCTAATACTACTTTTCAAAACTGTTGAGCTCAAATACTCCCAATATATGTGTGTGTCTGGTGGTTAGAGGGGCAGGAGGGATTTAAATCATCTTCTAATAAAAACGGCACTGTGCTCCTCTTTAGTAATTTGCTTTCATGGGTGCAAGAATATATCTAACAACAAGAATTTATTCTGAATACAAGCAAAATTCTGTAAGTGAAATTCAGATTCTGGCTTTTTGTCATTGCAGAGCCTGTTGTAATAAGACAAGCATCCACAACCCAAGCTGCTGAGTTCTGGACTATTAGTTTTAGCTTAATATATGTCAGGAAAAGAAAGAAAACAAAAACTCTTGAGTTCTCCAAATTGCAGTGGCATCTGTGTCAGTAGAAAGAAGAAGCAATGAATAAATAAATGAATACTATCAGCATATGGTGACAGCTCCTAGATCTGTTTTGGCATGGGAGTTAAAGTAAAGGAGGCTGAAGAAATGTTCAAGCTAATGGATAATTCTGGTTCAAACAGGCTCAGCAGGTAATCACTTTCTGGGTTTGTTTCATGACTTTCTGAGGTTTGTGGAAGCCATTTTACTTCTATCTAGAGCAAATACCATCCGCTGAGGCTCCTGGTTATTATTGTCACGCTATTTCTTTTTTGCTCTTATGAAAAATGTTTTCTCTGTATAGGAGAGAGTGGCCTGTGACCTACCTCTCTGGCAGGCTGCCCCCCCTGCTGACCTGCGGGAAGAAGTTAAAATATATGCTGGAAAGGATTAACTCATCTTCCCTTAAATCCAAGCACTCCTTGGTTAGAACTGAGGGTTTCTCTGCAAAGAGGATTTCCTAGGCAGTTCAACTGAACCCAATTCCAGCAACCTTCAGGGCATGGAAGTAAAGATTAAAAACCATCTTTTCCTACCTGAATGAAATCCCTGCAAAGCTCTGAGTCAGGAGAGTATGCATAAGTAGCCCATCTTTTACAGCAGGGCCATTACCTATAAGCCAGATATTGCCTTTCTCTTGGAGATCTCCTGGTTCTGTGTTGATAACATCCCTTTGAGACATATTTTTAGCCAGTAGCCTGCCAGGCACCGATTTATAGTCTGACGCTGGAAAAAGCCCTGGCATCATTGCTGCTGCCTGGAGCCTTGCTGAACCTCATTTAAATAAATGCCTTGATCCCTTTTCATGTTCCACCTCTTCAGACTTCCTCTTGGGTCTCTCCTTCCAGAGCAGGCCCTCTTTCCTCCAGGCAGTACAAGCATTAAGCAGTCCTTGTCTGTAGCTGCTTTTTGTGCTGTCACCCCATTATGTGCACTCTTCCTGCATCAGGCAGAAACACAAGCACCTCTGACCTTCTGCTCCCCCCTTACCTCACCAACCTCCTGGCTCCAAAGTGGAGCTGCTACTTCGTCAATGATTAACTGACTTAGCTGGTTTTTGTTTTCACAGTAGATCTGGTGAATGCTGAACAGAAGCCAAAATTTTATTAGCTTTCTTTCCTTTCTACCCTCGAAACGACTGGGCTGAAATCTGTAAAGATCCTGTAATTGGATAAGTGTCAAAGGTCCACTCTGAATCTTTTTTGAGGTTCCAAAGGCAATTCTGGGATTAAGCAAAAGTTAACCAACTCTTACGGCAGTTCACATTTAGACAACTTCTACCTACATTCCCCTTAATAATTCACCATTTCAAACAAGAGCTGGGGTATTTTTAGACTCCCTGTGCCTCAGGGTAGGAGCCTAAGTCTGGTGGGAGATTTATCAAGGTGGAAAGGTACTAATAATTACTGTAGGAAACCCTAGGTCTTGGGCTGGCCCATCTGCCTTGCAGTGGTGCTTTGCTGAGGTGTTTTATTCTTTATGTTACGGGAATTCATTTCTGAGAAATAAAAATCTAAACAAAAATCAAATTGTGCCCTGAGATAACATGATGAGAGGAGAAAGGGAAGCAAATTCATGCTACTAAACTCCAGAAACTGAAATGAGTTGCTGAAGTTAAGTTCATCACACCAGGCTCCCTGTACATTTCATGCAGAGCAGAAGTGCTAGCCCATCTCCTCTGATCGGCACCAAAAATTAGGGTGGTCCCTTTCCACTCTTACCAGGCAGGTATGGTTTCCAGGGGCAGTGTTAGCTTTGCAGGAGAGAGGGTGACCACAATGGGCATCAAGTTTTAAGCTGTAGACTGATCACAGTAGGAGCAGAGGAGCTATTTTAATGAAAACTGCAATATACGTTGTTTAGTAGGCCAGCCAACTCAAGGGTAATGGTTAGAAGCGTCACTGTAAGTAGGAGATACCTGTTTATACGTGGCCAAAAAATGCAATAGTAACAAGATACACAACTGTAAACTGCCTACACATTATACAAACAAAACTTATGTAGTTTTTCTTGCTAATTTTCAACTTAGTTTATGCATTCAATTGTATGACACACGATATGCTCTCTTAGAAGTTTCTCCAAGTCACTCAGAATGCTTAGGGGTTGAATCATGCTTGTGGTTCAAACACAGACCATGGAATTATATGCCCAGATCCTTTTGATGCTTGAGATATACGTAGTGCATCCTTCTACAAGGCTTTGATGCTTTGTATAGCCACTTATGCTTGTACAAAATAGGTATAGCAGACCAGATCATAACGAATCAAAATGAAAAAACAATTGTTTGCACTCATTTTGCTCTGATGCAGATGACTAATGTGAGGTGTGAGGCAGCAGGGAAAAATCAAGGAAGCAGCATGTTAACAGTAGGGTCAGATGTTTGTTACACGGGTGGTGAGGCATGAGAATACTGAGCATCTTCTATAAATGGATTTCTAGCTTCTGGAAGACTTTCAAGGTTTACTCTTCCCTTGTGCACTGACTGACAGGTTACATTTTAGCTGAGGAAGCAGTCATGCACTTCAGGAACCATTCCAAAATATTCACCTTGCTGTTTTTAATATTACTGTAACTCATAAGAGTTTGCAAGATGGTTAGAAATTTATTGCTGAGCTGGAAGTAGCTAAATGCATTTCTTTCTTAAGGAAAGTAGAATTTAAGGTCTTATTAAGAAAGCTGAGTCAATGTCACAGAGCTGTACAATGGAGAGAAATAATTTATTCTAAAACTCTGATGACACTTGTGTATTGCCATTGTCATCCACAAAATATGCAATTTTCATTATATATGAATGTGATGAAGATGGCATGGATTGCCACCTAACAACGTGAAAACTAAGAAAAAAAGTGGTATTTTGCAATTCAGTAGTTACTGAGTCTACCTTCTGACGTGTAACCAGAGTAGGGAGCTCCTCTAGAGAATTCTTTGTTACAGCACACATTTCTAAAAATTTTTTATTGCTGTCCCTTTGTATTGTACCTTTTGAAAGACTAGCTTCTACTGCTGTTTGGATTTGTTCCGCAGTTCCCATCGTGTATGAGGCACCTGCCTAGCTTAATTTAGTTGAAAAAAGAAGTGTAAAATACTTATAGTCTGGCAGCTGTCACAAGAGAAAGAAAACAAATGTTATATTTATTAGTAGGCAGCTCACTCTTCCAGTGCAGTGGTTCACGCTTTCTGGTGTGGCTGCTGGCTGCTGTCAGCCCTCCCAGCAGTGATTCAGGATCTCTTAGTCACAGAGCAGGGGCGGGCTGGGGATTTCTGCTGGCTGGTTCATCAGAGCCGAAGGATTATATTTGGCTAAGGCCAAACCACTTTGAAATATCAGAAATGTAGGATGGCGAAGGAAAGCTGAGCAGTGCGTTTTGAATTAATCAGAATTCAGAAGCAAATATGGGAGATATATGCACCCTGTGCGTAATGTCTCGGTCAAAAGTTTGCACTGGTTGTGAGCCTGGGCAAAGTTTGAGCTACTGTGTTTTCAAAGCAGTATTTTCTTCTAGTCCATAAATAAGCAAACAAAACCTTTGCTTCTAAAAATCCCGCAACTTTGTTACCATATAATGAAGCTGGATGGTGGGAACAACGTTAAAGAAAAAAAAATCACATTGCTACTTAGCTGTGACTAGAATGGTTTGGAGCTGAAGAACTGGTCTTTCATTTTGACTCAGTAAATGTCCAGGCAGAATTAATCTAGCGGGTCTTGCCTTTTCTTAGGGGAGGCAGGAGGACTGTCAAATTGTAGCAGCTTTGGAGAAAATGGAGAGAAATGCCTCCCATTTAAATACTTGTTAGGTGAATGAAAGAGATATAAAGGCTTTTACAACTACTAAGATATGCTGCATAGTATCAGAAGAAAATAAATTCTGGAAAAAAAAACCCTGGAGGTTTTTTTTTGAAGGTCCACAAGGCCTAATATCCAACAATTCCACAAGCAATGATTAAGACAACCAAAAGTTCTGGCAGTAGGAAAAGTCTGAAGGATATGTATAAATTTGTCTGCTTGTGCCTATATACTTACAAAGAATTGGAAAGGCTCTCCTTTCATCTGGGTGATTTATGGGTGTGGAACAATGGTAAGCATAGATGTTTCTGCAGTTTCAATGGGCTGAGCATAATCCAGTGTGTGTCAGCTATGAAATTCTGTTTGGCTTCATGGTCCACAAGTTTGGCTGTTAGCAATCAGGTCCAGAATCCAGAAATGCAGTATTTGATGATGGAATCACTTTTGCACTTAAGGCCAGCTTTTAATCTTTAGTATTTATATAGGGTACAGTATACCTGCTTCAGATTTACAGTAAGTTTATAAATTTGGATTGAGTTGTGTAAGTATTTTCTAGTAAACTTAATTGATTTTAAACATAAATAAAAGTGATTGCCTTAAGCAGAGTTCTGTAACTTCTCTAAAGTTTTATTTTCTTCAGCTAGCAAACAGCTGGATGAGTAGTTACTGTACGGACGTAGTTTGCCTTCCTGATCCTATTGACTGTTTTCTATTATGCATAATAGAATTAAAGATATAGTCAGATGACCATCAAATTATTAAAACTTCACTAGTTCAAACTCAGCTATGTCTAGAAAGAAGGTTTCACATTCTGAAGTTTATGAGGTTAAAAACGCCCAAAACACCAAAGGAACTTGTAGAAACAGCATCAACCTTAATAATGACTTCCTATTTTGCTTTACTTGTGCAGCTGTATCAAAAAGTAGTGTCTTCTAGTGTTGCTTCAATATTAATTCAGGTTTTGTAATAACTGGCAATAGAGCTGTAGGCAGATGCTTTGCAACCTTTAGCAGATATGTGATGAGAGATCCCTGGAAAGAAATGGAATGAAGCCATTATTGAAATACGTGTTAATACCATGATTTTAAGCCCAAGATGATTTCCATAACCTTTCTTTTAAGAATTTCAAATGGGTTTGTGTCAAATATTTAACCAACCTTAGCTCCTTTAAAAATAAAACTAGTACTTATTGGAAGATGAGTAGGGCATTTTATCTTTAGCGAATTATTTTTATCATAGTTTATCATCTTTGTTATCTATTTTTGTTTCCTTCTTTCTGCATTTATAAAGCAAAGCATAAAGGGGAGCAAAATATGTTTTTTTAAAGACTGAGTTCATATTTTGAGGGTTTCTAGATAGCAATCAGGAATAGGTGAAAAGTGCACCACAGCACAGAAAGAAAACCTGTGAGGTTTTTGTGTACAGCTTTTATTTATATACTCAGAGAAAGCTAATTAACATGCTCACCATAAAAAAAAAAGGGTAAATATGTTGGATGTTATTTTAAAGGCTATCAGGGGTCTTCTAAATGAAGTGATATTTTGAGTCTTCTCCTTCTAACTTTTAGTTAGTGAACCTGCTACCCATAAATCCCAACCTAAGAATGTTTTAAGGTGTCTTGCCTGATCAGACCAAAACGTCCACACTGTCTGAATCTGGAGCCAACAGCTTCAGGGGTGCAATGAGACAGAGAAATATACCTTTAATTATACAGGCCTAGGAGCATTTTACTGTCATAATTAACAAAGTTACTTAAATATTGCTTGAGAAATGGTCTACGTAAAATAAAGAATGAACTCCAATGCATCTCTCTTAAGTTTACATATGACATTTCAAAAATACACGCAGGATGGTGGAAAGTCTTAATGACCTCTCATGCTATCACTATGACATTTTGACTGTCTCACTGCCGATTCCTCTGCATTGTATGCAAATAATGACCGTACTGTAGTCTTGCAATCATTATTTCAATTTTTCTTCCTGTGATTTATCCTGTATCACTAAGGAACTAAGTCTGTTTACGCTAACTGTATTTTTATTATCCATGTCTAAGATGACTTTATGATTATGAGTTTCCCTGGCATCTGCTGGAAGTTCTTTGTTGCTCGCATTCAACGGTCATAACGTCCCACAACATGCAGGTGGATATATTGCTATCTAAACAGTAAACAAATATATTTATTTTCCTCACTAGTTTTTAATCTGACATTTCTCCTTTAGAGGCTGATTCAGTGAAATGGAGTTAGATAGAGTAGATGGGGGAAAAAAATGTGTTAAAACTCTAGAGTGGCTGGTATACTACTGATCCACAGTTCGACTGTACCAGAAAAGAATCCATTTCCAGCATTTATTTCTGACGAGTTGGTACAAAGATGTACTTGACTGATATCTTAACATTCAATGCACAGAGTCATACACTGTTGCTAAACTTACATTTTATACTTCAAAGTTCTGTATTTTCCTTGGCTTTATTATGAACGATTTATGGAACGTTCTGTTAAAGTAACATTGATCGCATCACGTAATCCTTTCAGAACAAAAGAAAATGATCTTATTTCTGTTAAAAGTAGATGAAAATAATAAGAAGACAATATTTGCACCAAATGCAAACTAAATTTTGTTCTTTGTGCCCAAAGTTTATTTATGTCTAGAATATATTGAAATACAAGTACTGTACAGAGTAGAAATGATAATATATTAGAAGTTACAGACTTTTTGCCTATATTTCTAGAAGGCAATGTTAGTTTGTATGCATCAGCTAACATTTTTAATAACACCTTTATGGGGGATCTGGAAGGGTGTTACCATGAAATAACCACAACCTCAGAAAAGGATATAATCTCAAAATTGCAGAGATATTTATTACACTCCACAATTACAAGTGGGGTTTCTGGAGTCTTCAAAGCAAATAAATTAATCAGTGTCAGGGAATAGAATATTAAAATAGGAGAATGCTGAATTTAATTTTTAAGTCCGCTTTAGAAGATGAAAATGGCCTTGGGTGTGATTGTAGGCTGTGCTTGGAGCTTACATAATTTGCACATGATGCTTTTCTGAGAATACGGATGGCAGACAGAAAAGGTTCTTCATATACTGTGGAAGCTACAAAACTAAATACTGAAATAATTAGGTGACTGTTTTTTGGGAATTGAGGGATATATACTGTGGAAAATGCACTCCTGAAAACCTAGTATCCCGTCTCCTCAATTCACTTCCCAAGTGCAAAATCAGTACAATACATTGAGAAGGTTTCCTTTTCCTGAAATTGGTGAACATAGAACATTGCCTAGTTTTCTAAGGAAACAAAACTTCTCTATTTTTGTATATATACATATATTTGGATATACTTATATACACGTGTGTGTCTGTTAGTTTCTTTAAAATTTTTAAACCCACTGGCTAACAGCATTCATATTTGTCACAGGAGAGACAAAGATGTCATCATCCGTGCAGGTTCTGTGACAGTAGGTGACCAGGGGGAAGTGAGACATTATATGCATTCTGAGAGAAGGCAAGGCTCTTTAAAAGTACCTTAGATTTTTAAGGAGACCAGATGATTTGGGTTTTTTTTTAGCTAGGGTGTTTTTGTGTAGCTAGTAGGAAGGCTACTTCAGCATGGTGTTTTCATCTTTATTTATCCTTTTACTTTTATCTTTTAATGTACAGAATACCATCTTTTTAGAAATGGAGATCCATGTTCAATGGTCATCTGTCAAGGTCATACAGATCACACATGTAAGTAAATGTGAGTAACGTGAACACACTCACTTCGCCTTCATCAGTGCCTGTTCACTTGTATTCCTTCAGACTCTGACCTTGGCTTACTAAATTCTAAATTTTTTAAGACTTATCCTTTAATGGTTCATTTCTTAGATTTCATATCCATTCCTAGCATAGTTGTTGTAAAATACATAATTCTAATGTAAACATTGTCCAAATTTCCCATCTCATGTTCACTAACTTTCTGTATATATAGCTTATTTCAGATGCTTTTTTCAGATACTGTCTATTGCCAACTGACAGATAATGAAATTCGTTATGATAGTTCAGAGCTTTTGCCTCTGATTCAGTTTTGGATGACTCCTTTGAAAAAGTACGTGGCATGGGATCTTGTCAGTGTGGTGGAATTTGGAAACCTCTGTGAGTCTGTAACAATTACATTATGGATGCTGCTAACTGTCACAATACTTAATTTTTTTTTAATGCAGCTTAAGCAGCATATAGTTGATAATAAGAACTGCAGTTTGGGATAGTAGTTTGAGGACTTCTTGGCACATCTCGTAATAAAATAGATCACTGCAAAGTGTAAACTGCGTATCTATCAGGATAAAGATTGAATGTCCCTATTGTTTCATCCTGTATCCCCTGACTTGCAAAATACTTAGAACAAAAAGCCTACCTTTGCCTTTCACTCAGAAGTCTTGAGGCCCTTCCCTTCATGACCTACACCTTCATCACCCAGTTAATTCTTATTTTTGCTGTTATGGTCCTCAGATACGTGAACGAACCTTGCAACTATTATTGTATAACTTGCATTTCTGCCAGAATGGAACCACTCTGTAAAGAATATATTTGCTTCATAAATCTTTGTGTTTAATACTTGAATGTATCAGACCTATGGTAATATCTCACTGAAGAAGATAAAAAGATATTTTTTTACACCATATGGTAAATGCTGAGAAATCATATCTATATTATTTAATTCAAGTTACTTTAGACACGTGTACTGGGTTTTTGTGGCAAGGTTTTTGTAGTGGGGAGGGCTACAGGGGTGGCTTCTATGAGGAGCTGCTAGAAGCTTCTCCTATGCTTGATAAAGCCAGTGCCAGCCGGCTGCAAGACGGACCTGCCACTGGTCAAGGCTGAGCACATCGGCGATGATGGTAGTGCCTCTTGGATAATATATTTAAGAAGGGGGGAAAAAAACCCTGCACAGCAGCAGTCAGAAGAGAGGAGTGAGAATATGTGAGAGCAACTGCTCTGCAGACACCAAGGCCAGTAAAGAAGGAGGGGGAGGAGGTGCTCCAGGCGCTGGAGAAAATGGGATGCAGCCCATGGTCAAGACCATGGTGAGGTAGGCTGTCCCCCTGCAGCCCATGGAGATTAATGGTGGAGCAGATATCCACTTGCAGCCCGTGGAGGACCCCACACTGGAACTGGTGGATGCCCAAAGGAGGCTGTGACCCCTTGGAAAGCCTGTGCTGGAGCAGGCTCCTGGCAGGACTCGTGGACCTGTGGAGAGAGGAGCCCATGCTTTAGCAGATTTGCTGGCAGGACTTGTGACCCCACGGGGGACCCACACTGGAGCAGTTCATGAAGAACTGCAGTTCAGGGGAAGGACTTGTGTTGCAGAAGTTCATGGAGGACTGTCTGCTGTGGGAGGGTTTCCACGCTGGAGCAGGGGAAGAGTGTGAGGAGTCCCTGAGGAGGAAGGAGCGGCAGAGACAACATGTGATGAACTGACTGCAACCCCCATTCCCATCCCCCTGCGCTGCTCAAGGGGAGGAGGTAGAGAATTTGGGAGCGAAGATGAGCCTGGGAAGAAGGGAAGGGTGGGGAAAAGGTGTTTTAAGATTTAGTTTTTATGTCTCATTACCCCACTCTGATTTGATTGGTAATAAACTAAACTAATTTCCCCAAGTCTGTTTTGCCCATGACAGTAATTGCTGAGTGATCTCCCTGTCCTTATAGTGACCCATGAGCCTTCATTATATTTTCTCTCCCCTGTCCAGCTGAGGAAGAGAGTGATAGAACAGCTTTGGTGGGCACCTGGCGTCCAGCCTGGGTCAACCCACCACATGAGTTGGGTATCATGCAAAAGACTAAAATCAGGAACTGAATTTTCTGAGATCAAGCATCTAAATTAGATGCTTAAAATAGTGCAAATACCACTGATTAAGTAGCAGTACTGTGCAAAAAGATGGTCTGGGAATCATAAGCCAAAGAGGGGTTAACATCCTGCCATGACCAGACTTGGACATGCTAAGCTAAAATGTATATATGGCAACTTAGCCTCAGAATGAGCTATGTAATCCTTTTAACTCTGTTCCGCAATTGTAAGGCATTACATACCATACAGCGTGTATTCAGGTACTGAAAGATGTGGACCAGTTGGAGAGAAACTGATGGCAGGAATAAGAGTGGCCAGAGGTCAAAGGAACATGATTTTGGGAGACAGAGTAAAAGACAGCATTGTTTGTTTTGAAGAGAAGACTAAGGAAACAAAGGTCACAAATGAAGACCTATAAGAGAAAAAGGATAAATTGCTTTCTGTATTGCTGATGGATTGTAATAATAATGAGTTTACACTCTGTAGCACTGGAAAATTTGTTTCCCTAGTATAATTGAATTACATTGCCTTTGGGGTTGTGTGGTCTCTATAATTGTACATCTTTTGTAATCAGTCTATAAAACAAAAATATGTCAGGATCGACATAAGAAGTTTGCGCAGGGAGCTAAACAGATGACTTGAGTGCTAGTCTGATCTTACGAATCTCTGAAAGCCACTTCTTTGTTCAAACAAAACTAAGAAACACTGAGTTATACACAAGAACCGTATCTGTGTGTCCTAGTTTGGGGTAAAGCAAAGCCAACTTTTGTTCAGTGAGAGGCTCTTGCTTACACTTGTTGCTGTGGCAACCGGTGTCAGCTGACTTGGTTGTTTACCCCATGGAGGGATCCCACCTGTGGGGAGGAGGGGACAGGTCAGGTGACCCAAACTGACCAACAGGGTATTCCATCCCATCTGCCATGCTCAGTATAAAAGCTGAGGGATCAAAGGGATCAGGTTGGTTCCTCTCAAATAACTCTTTTCTAAGGGTGCTTCTCCTGGATTCTCCAGTGGACTGCTTCTTCAATGACTGATGTCTGAGGAGGACCCCATCAGCTCATCTGCCTTTTGATCCTGGTCAGTGTGTTCTAGTTCCCATTTGTCACTGAGTCAGGTCTGGAACTTTCCCAGTGCCTGCCAGTGATATATCCCTGGGAGCTTGGTATGGTTTTGTGTATATTTGTGTATTGTATCTATTTTATTATTTCTTTTTTTATTTTATTATTAATATTTTGTTAAAGTAGTTTAGTTCTTCATAAACTCATAACCCTGTTTATCTCCTTCTACTTAGAGTGAGAGGTGGGGAGAGCATCTGTTGTTGGCCAACCCGGCCAAACCACAACAGTGTGACAGAATGGTTTTTCTTCACTATGTTCCTCACTCTTTAACTTCTGTTTTTCACTTTTTATTTAGAGTGTTTGTTTATTTGTCTGCTTTTATTGCAGTTTTCCAGCATGGACTGGGAAATGGCAGTTGGGTGAAGAGCAGGGAAAGTTGGAACAAAATGGCTTTTTCACAGGATATTTACTTGAAACTTTGAGGTTAGTGGTTCCTGGTTCTTCACAGTGAGCTGCTTTTGTGGCATCACATGTGTAGCACCATTTCGGTAATGCTAAAATGGAGAAAAGTCAGTGGAAAAGGCTTCATAATTAAGTTGCTTCTGGGGAAGGTAAAATAAGAGTCAGGAATATTAAAAAATGGTTTTAGTCTCCAGCACTATAGAAATATTTTGTGCTTATTACAGCATTTGAGAACTTAGCACAGACAAGTCACAACATAGAGGCAGTCAGACCCGGTTATAGGTTGCTTTTGAACCTTTCTTCTTTCTCACTAAACTCTTACAATGGAGTAGGTGCTGCAATTGTAGTGAATTTTGGATTGCTTCTGAATATAGGCAGCTTTAAAAATAAGTTGCTGTGGCATAAAATTCCCCAGTTCTTGACTATAAAATGAGTTTACTTGGGGGTCTTTGTTCCTACCTTCTCTGAAGGGCTGCATTTTGTCCTTTTTCATGATGCTCATACCTCTGTTAGTGGTTTGTTCAAACTAAGTCTCAGTTCATGTATGTTTTTCCTGTTACCCTTGTTACATGCATACTCATACTGGTAATTATATCAACCTAAGTAGATGCGGGTCTTCTTACCTGTCTTGCTTTGTGAATGTTAGCATATACCATTAGGAAGAAAAAGGGTATTTTCAATGTAACCTGGCAACAGTGAGAAATATCTATTATTTTTTTCTAATGATGTCTTTGTGAGGAGGGAGAATGGGAAAGCAACTCCCTTCAACTTTAAGCCTTAAAAAAACATTTCTAGTTTCTTTCATTGGTCTCTTGTTGCTTTTCTTCCAGAGAACCTTGCTGCATTTGTAGCTTTCTATGGCTTGGAAAAGACATTTAGGACTAGGTGTAAATTTTTTTATTTAGTTTTTTTTATTTCCAAAGAGTCTGGTCTGCTGTAGTTAATCCACTCCAAAGCTATATTGCTGTGCTGTCTGAGCACTGCTCAGGAGGAAAAAAAAAAAATCCAGCATTTTTAAATGCATTGCAGGGCGGGAGGGTAGAGATGAAATTGTGGGAAGAAAAAGCAGAACTCTCTTTTTGTAGCTGCTACTCTGACTCTTGCTTTAACAGTTTATATACCAATATATCCTTTCTATATATCTGTATCTGGGCTATAGATATAGACATACTAATATATGAGAATTCAGGAAAAAGGTGGTTCCCTAGACTGATAATTTTATATAAGTGTAGGAATTGAAAGACTTCATTGGGCTGAGGTTTGTCTTCCATATCCTGCTGCTGTCAACAATACCTAGCACCAAAAGCTGTTTTGGAAAGCTTAAGAACTCCTTATAGCCAGGGTAGGATAACTTGTAGTCCTGTTCATCACTGGTCTGTGGTTCTTAGATGAATTGATGTAACATTAAGCTTCCTATCCTTTGCAAAAGCAAAGTTTTCCAACAGCTCTGATTCCTTGGACTACTCTTGTTTTGTATATGAATATTCAGGTGTTCCTTGAATCTTTCTAAATTCTTGATGTCCATAAATTCTTGTGTAAATTATTTTCAAAATGATTGTAAAAAAAGTTAAATTGGTTTTGAATTAGCTTCATTTTTATTTTATTGGCTGTCCTGTGTTGCTGTAAGAGAAACCACTAAACTATCTTCCCCATATTACTAATTTTAATAAATATTACTGTTTCCTTGTTGTAATTCATCCTAGAGAAAAGACCTACCAGTCTTTTTGGTCTTTCTTCATTGGATTGTGTACAAGTGGATAATTCTTACTATCCTTCCTTGAATCCCACCTAATTTTGCATTGCCCTGTTTGGAATAGGCTACATGTTAATCCAGATGAAATTACACTTCTCATTTATAGAAAAGGTACTGTAACATTTTCAGAAATGTTTTTCCCTAGTCCTTATACAAGATCTTGTTTCCCTGATTTGACAATAATTGCACTAAGAGCTTTTCATAGTGACAGTCAAGCCCCCCTTTCTAAACTGATTCTGATAATTCAGTATATTTATAGTTTGTGTGAATGTAAGCAAACTTGGTTTTAAAAGGAATTGTTATTCTGAACAGTCAAGTTAGAACTTGACTTTTTTTTATAAAAAAAGGTCCTAAATTATCCTTACATAAATCTTGCAATAATCTAGTGGATACCTGGCACAGCTATGCGAAATTCTGTTATTTTGTTTGCTTTCTTTATTTTACAATTCAGAATTCAACTTCACAGTTAATGATATGAGCTCTCTCTTTCTGAAATTAACACCGTTTTTCTTTGGAATACATTTCCAATAACTTGGAACTATACTAGAAACTGAACTTCCATTCCAGCCAGCTCTCACTGATACTGATATAAGAGTGTTTTGAAATTTGTACCAGCCAGAATTTTTTGGTAATCCAGAAACATAAAGAGACACAAGAATAACCAGATTTTTTGGTTCTGCTTGTGTAACGTGGGACATCCTAAGACACACAAAAAAATTTAACATTTAACCATTTGTAAGTCTTCTGAAAATTTGAGTTTGAAGGACAGATTTGGATCTTGCCTGGGTTGTCATTTAATCTGACTTAATCTGATTCCCTGACTAGATAGGCATAATTCAGACAAGTGAAAAACAAGATACAGGTCCCTGTGAAACAATGTCCCTGAAAGCGACTGTAAGGGCCTTTATTTTTATTTTAAACACGTGTGAACCCATGGGGACATTAATGCATCATTAACAATTGGCAAGAAGGTGAGGACAAATCGTCTGTTATTTCTTTCTTCTCTAAATGTGCTCCTTTGGGAACCTTTCCAGGTTTGTTGTTTTTCCTTGTTCCTATAGCATTGTATTAGCACCCTAGAAACAATGCAATAGGTTGCAAAGAGGACCTTCTCAAATAAAAATTACCTTCTTTATAATTTCTTTTTTGAAAAGGGGTCAGAAATAGCACATCTAATCTGCTGGATTTTCTTTTAAATGGCTACCACTGTATTCACTTCAAAAGAATGATTCAACATCATTATTATCAGAAATTGAAGAATGACTAATACAATTCTTCATTTTCTCAATTTTTCTTCTCCTTAATATGATTTTCTACATTTGCCCTCTTTAATATTCACTGTGGAGGTCCAGCTGAAGCAAGGCTGAAAAGTTTATGCTTGCTGAGGAAACAACAGCATGTTTGCTGAAAAGTGTGATGGGCAATTATGTGGGCTCAGGGTAATTTAAAAAAAAAATCTATTTGTGTTTTTTTTGAGGGACTATTTGTGTCTTAGAGCAATATTAATTACATTTTTTCTGGAATATGTCACAGAACATGAAACTTGTTGTTCATTTATTTAAGGAATGTGACAGCTGAAGAGGTGACAGTGTGAACTTAATTTAAAGAGCATTCCATGTCTGCCCTGGACATTTATATCTACTGTATGGTTGTGCCCTAGATGTGCTGACTGCTGGGGAATGTAACCATGCAGCTGCAGGGATGTGGTCCTGCAGCGACTGGAGTTGTCCTGTTGGATCTGGGAGGGATGGAAGGAGCAGAGACAGACTCCTCACCAGTACTTTAGCAGAGAGCGGAAATCCTCCAGATTTCAGAGAGCACGGATAATGTGGTGTTAAGTAAGAAAAACTACTTCAGCCAAGTTATAAGATAGAGTAATATTATCCTGAAACCTTACGATTCATGTTGTCTCTGCATAAGTACTTTATACTGTTGAGCCCACACAAGTTATGTTGTATTTGAGGGGTCTGTGGCTACTAGAAGTGGTAGTAGTTGCCATTTGTTATGAAATGGTCTGTAAAAGTATGAAGGAGTTTTACTGAACAGAGGATAAGACGCAGACTTCAGTTAAGAAGCCTTGGAGTTTCTGTGGCATTGCTTTCTTTCTCCCCTTGCCCTCTCCTCCCTCTTCCCTTCAGTTCATTCAGGAATGATTCTGGGTTATTTAAATAATAATCTCTATTAAAAGAATAAGAGAATAAATTTTTTTAGAAAAAAGTAGATGGAGGAGAAGAGAATGAGGAACTAGGAAAATGAAAAAGTCCAGGGATGGGAAAGATTAAAACAAAACCAGAAAAAAGGAGGTAGGGAAAGAAACGACGATTGTGGCTTTAACTGTTACGGAATGGACGATCCCTTTCCACTTCTAGAAGAACAAAAAGCGCCAAAGCTGGTAAAAGACTTTTCCTTCAACTATTTAACCTGCTTAGTTTTTAAAAACTATTTTTTTTAAAGTGTATCAGTAAGTTTTAACCAAAAAAAGTTGAGGAAGCTGTGTATGTTGAGTTTTATTTCCTTTTTTTTTGTAAAACAAAGCGACTAACGGCAGGAATATAGTAAAGCTCTTATTTTAGCAGTTATATTTACATAAAATACATTGTCACTTTGAATTATTACTAAAGTATTTTCAGTTTAAAAATCCAAGTCAATTTTTAATTATTTGTATTCTATACTTAATAGTTTCTTTTATAAGAGATCCATGAATAATGGAAATTGTACTACAGATTTATATTAGAATGGAGCTAAATGGCTCTGAGTAGCTTAATTGCTTGAAATTATTCCTGAATTTGTTTTGAAGTCAGCAAATATTTCCATCTAGTGGTGGTCCTATTTTTGCCTTACAGATTAGGGTTTTGATCATCCTTGTGATGAGAATTTTCCAAGGGTCATGCTACAGACTATGCATGACTGAAGGGATGGGTGCATTTCTTATATATATCCGATGTCTGAATATTTATTCAGCTAATGAGATATGCTATAGTTGGACCACTCTATAGAGAAGCGAGCGATCTCAGTTTGAATTCACCATTGCAGTTGCTTCTCCAGACTGCATCTAAGCACTGTCTTGTAGGGTATTGATGGATGGACTTGGTACTGTCTGTTGATGCCGTTCTGATTTGTAATGTGCTTCGTATTCGTGGAGCAGGGACTAGGAATGGGAGTGTACTGCATTGCTGCTGCCACTAGATTATAATGTCATTCCTTTTTATGGTTTAGTGAATGTTTAAGTACCTTCTGCAAAGGTGGAACATAATCAGCAGGAGGAGACATTGGAAATGGCCCCTTCCTGAAGCTTTATGGCATGGTTTCAATCCTTTCAGGGAAGGGAAGAAATACAGACTGAGTTTTCAGCAGAACAAGATGGGTGCCTGAATCTAGTGCTCTGTTGTTTATCACCAGCTCATGAGATCTTTTGAACAGTGCCCTTGTGCTCCCTGTTTTTGTTGCTTTCTTTTGCTACAGATACCTCAAGCAGTAAACAGTCGTGTTCTACTCCAGGTTTTCTCTGTCCACTTCCCATTTAGGATCTAAATAAAAAAAAATGAAGCATTTGAGCTGTAATCTTGGCCAATACTTGCTACTGATGGTGTGGTTATTACAATTATTTGTTATTGTTATTATTGTTTGGGGGAAAATTATGTATAACCTAAAGCTCTTATGCACAGGTTTTTTACAAGTGCATAAATGTGCTCAGGAATGCTGTAATGGGGAAACTAATTTGTAAGGAAGTGGGTTTTGAATTTAAGTGCACTTGAAGCAAATAGAGGCCAAATGAACTGGAGGTTGTGAATAAAACAAGATAAAAGGAAGGAGCTGGCAAGAAATGGTTATTTACACAAATTGCAGTTCTGCTAATTTGTACATTATTTCCTGTGGCAGAGACTGAAGTTGGCTCTTCTTCCTTCTGTTCTTAATCCCATCTTCTCTCTCTCATCTTTGTATTTTGCTTATAAAGTTTTATATCCTCATAGCTTGAAAGGCTTTCATATAATTCTGTTTACCTGTTGTGAAATAGGTTTCTGTGGGCTTATTTGAAAAGCCAGTTCCTTCTGAAACTACAATAACATAGCAATAATCTCCTTTAGGTGGAATTTATGGTATTCAAATACTCTTGTAATTTTTTTTAACCAGCCTTTATACACAGATTATAGCAGAATTTCTGCTAATGCCTTTGTATTAGCTGTTGAACTTGTTTCAGTCAACTGTACTTTGTTTATCCCTGTAATTGCAGCCTTTCTTTAATAACCTCATTGTTTTGTAGCTTTGTCCTTGTGATAGTCTACTCTTCTCTTGAATTTCTGAAATATTAATGACTGCTGTTTGTGAAGCAATTTGTGCAGGATGTCATGTTGCCACTGTCATCACAAAGGCATTACTAAAGTTTAAATCTGTTCATGCTGTTGGTATTATATATGATCCAAACAATAGACTTAGGTTCTACTTCTGCTAGGTAGTAGGTGCATCCATGCCTTGCTCATTTGAAGTTACCTCCAGTAGCCAACACACAGGAGGTTGGTAATTGAGGCCTGTCGCTCCATTTCAGATGTTTTTTATTTTGGCCAGGTTGCTGGGTAGTGGCTGAATACTCTCCTCTGACAGCAAGTCTGGCTTCTCCTTATCTGCTGAAGTGTTTAACACATTTTTTGTTCACGAAGATGAATTTCACCTGATGTAGAAACCATGGGAAAGGCCACAATGAGTTCAAGAATGACTTTGAGGAGCCTCAAAAAACAGTATCCAACCTATCAATAGAATTTGTATTTAGTGTCTGTTGATTTCCACAAAGTTTTGTCTTTGCAAATTAAGTTATGCTACCAGATCTAGGTTCTCATATCTCTTTGTATGCAACATGTCATTACATGAATTGCTGCAAGAGATTCTTGATCTCAATTACACTGAGTTGAAAAGTGGTTTTGTTTTCCTACATTGGGAAAAAGCTGCATCTGAGTTCTTGTGAAATGTAGATGTTAGCATGTTGTGATTTACGTAATAAGATAGTCTGTGTAACACAGCCAAGCTAATGTTGGTGTGGAAAGCTAACCTCTCAAATCTCTTGCCTTTTGTGATGCCTACCACCCCAGCTATAATATACCATTAATATTCTTTAATTTATCCCCTTGATGCTGTTGGTTATCTTCACTTGTCATACCAAGTCTCTGGAAACCGTTCAGGTAATGGTACAGATCTATTTGTCCTGGAAAATATCTAATGTGTTTTTGGGAATTGCAAGAATAGTAGTTTACTGGTTGTTTTCACAGGTAGCTGCCTCTCATTCCGTGTCAGACTTCTACTGTTCTATGCTGTCTTATTCTACACAGACTTTTTGCTACCTTCATCATTTTAGAGACTGAGTATCTAGCATCTACTTTTTTTCATTCTTTCTTCCACTATTTTTTCATGGGGTGAATAGCATGTGAGGTATAGTGTATTCCTTAGCTAAGAGTTTTATTTATATATGTATTTATTTATAGATACACACATGTATACATACAGAAATTGTATAGTTCATTTTTCCTTCTTTGTTCATGGAAGTGCTGACAACTTACTCCTTGAAACAACTGAGGAAACACCCCTGTCAAAGCTCCATAGCATTACGAGAAGGAAGACAGAAAAAGTCTAAAAGGAGAATAAGATGGAGCTTCTTGCTGCCCATCAAAACTTTTGCTCTGTTCTAAATCTCTTCTTTACATACGACTGCATTTTCCATTTTTGAAAAATTAAATTCAAGTTTTCTCCCCTGAAGTACATTCAACAATGACGACTAGGCATGAATCAGGGCTTTGAGAATTTTAGTAATGCTGTTCAAAGGTCACCCCTGCCTCCCTTTTTTTATAGTGCTGCATCAGTTAGGATCGAGACAGTACTGACGTGACTGTTTGGACTGAGTCACCAGATCTGTTGTCCCTCACTGCCTCAGAGCCTTTGTGATACTTAAGTGGTTGAGACCTTAAACCTTGCAGAGGATGCTGCGAAATGGTCCTCCTGCTACCAGTGCTGGTGAGGGACCTTTGTGGGGTCACATGCTTGGCTCATGCCTCTCTTCCTCTGCTTATAGGAGCACCTTTCAGTGTGAACAGGAGGAAAAAAATGGCTATGTACAACAGGTGGTTGATTTTTTTTGCATTCTGTTTGCAGTTCTTAAATAACATAAACTACTTTTCCAGGAAAATCCTGTAATGATAGAAATATTTATATCTGCTGTTGTTGGATACCTTTGAGAGGGTGTGATTCAGCAAGCATGTAGTCAAGGAAGGGTTGCTGCAAGGTAGTCAGCAATGAATATGAACATGAAGCTTTTGAATTGACAATTGTCAACAAGTAGGGCACTAAAGTCTGATTCCCTTTGTTCGGGTCTGTCTTCTCCCTGGGGCATGCCCAGCCATCGGGGTGCTATTTATCACTCTCAGTTTTATTGGCCATGCTAGATAAAGCAGCCACCGCAGCAGCTGGGGAAGATTTAGATTTCCAAATGGGGAGAATGACAGATGACTAGGGATACCAGGGCAGAAATCAAACATGTAACAAGTGTATAAAGTACGTGAAGCTGGTTCTGCATGACAGCAATCTCCTTTGGATGAGCCAGTTGTTATCAAAGTCGCAGCAGTAGTAATTTTCACGCTTTTACATGCAGAAGGGCGTGAAGCATTTTTTTTCATGACTGAGCTGCTGTTTTAATGCACATAATGAGAAGAGGGCAACCAGCAAGGGTCTGTCCATATAATAGATTTCAATAAGATCTCTGTAAGTCCATGAAGGCTATGATTAGGATTTATAAAAAAGATTCATTTTGTGTTTTAGGTTTCTTTAGGATGTTTTGGACTGACATTTTGTCTCATTTCCTCCACTGTATTTTATACAGGTCTACATATTCTGAGGCATTGGTACAGTTAGCCACAGTGAGACTCTGCAATGTGTACATTGGTAATATAAGTTACTGTGGTAAACCATTGGTTCTTACAATAGGTTGCAATTTTCTGCAGTGGGAATTAAGAATTAAACCATGCCACTGCTCTTCTGAGAATCAGACTGGGTTATCAGTGCCAATTGCTGAATCAAGCCAACTAGACAAGTGTTAGCAAATTATCCTTGGAAGTTATTTATACTATCACTTCGTCAAGCCTGACAGAGAAGTCATTTATTTAGCCACGAGTATGATAGCAACTTCTATTTAATTTCTTTCCTGTGCTATGCAGGCCTCTTCCAACCTAAATTCTCTGGTGAGGTTCTCAAAAATGTGCAGAAGTAGCACAGACTCTTGATTAGATTCCACTGGCCTAAGGACAAAAAGAACCTATTGCTTTTCCCTGTAGCGTGTTTCCTTCTTTATTCATGCATGGCTTTTGCTATTCCAGCAACCTTTGGGACATAAAATGCACCACCATCTTAGCATTGCTTATTTCAAATGCTGTAGGTGTAGGATGTTTTTTATCTGTGATTATTTCCTGTGAATCATTTTGTGGGGTGCTAAAATAAATATTTTTCTCTCCCAAGTATGCAGTCAGGTGAATGTGGCCTGCCTGTAAAGCCCAACAGCAAATTGATAAAATTACCGTGGCTTTTGGTATGCGATATTTTGATAATGGTATTGATTGATAAATGGTATACAATTTTGCACATGTAACTGCTGTAGCATGTGTCTGCTCAAGTAAAATGTGAAGTAGCAGAGCAGGGAATGGGGACTTCTCTGTATTATCATCAGCATTCAGAATAATGCAGGCCACATTCCTAGATGGATATTATTTGATAGTGTTTAATGAGCATCTAAAGTATGAGCATCTGCCTAAAGTAATTTTAAAAGCCACCTGTAAAGCTTTTGTTGTCAGTTCACAGGACTTTCAGTTAAGCTTATTCCTTGCTAGCCAATTCATTGGGTACTGGTTGCTTTGGTGGCCATGCCAGAATTACCCCTTCCAAGCAAGTGTGACCTATTTGTGTTGTGAAATTTGTTGATGGCATTTCTGTATGAAATGCTGACAACTTAGGTATCACATGACAGTGTACATTTGTCTTAAAAGTGGTTCATAAACTTTGCTTTTCATCCTTCCTTCTTTGCTTATTGTTTTGAGAAGGCTTTAGCGGATCAGGGAGAGGCCAGGTTCTCTTTCACTGCTGTCTCAGCAAGTTGTTATTACGAACAATAAAATTGCTTTATTTGTTCAATGTTTTCTAGAATAGTTTCAGTAAAATTGATCCAACGATTGCTTTATATGCTATGTATTAAAAGCCTAAGAAAAATAACTAAGCTGTTTTGCACCAGGGGCATTGTCTTTTGTTTAGCTCTCTAAAGCATTTTAGAGCCTTTTCCCCCCTAAAGCTATCTGTCTGTAGATGAATGCATGGGTAGCTGAATTCATTAGGATAAAAAAGGGTATTTAGTTCTGCTTGTTTAGCTACTGTGAACTGCAAAATAAACACTCAGTATCAGTTGATCAAGAGGAGAAATCTTAGTAAAATATAATCTTTCTTTTGTTTGCTGCCAAATATTTGCTAGTTTCCATTGGGATGCTTGCTTACATTTCTCTTCTTCGCTAGCAAATGGGACATTCGGACTTTTAAGAGCCAGCCTCTCAAAGATATCTAGAGCCAGCTTGTCATTTGTTTTCACAGGAAACTAAGAATCTAAATAAATGAGGACTTAGTACTCCATTACTGAATGGAGTACTAGAGAGGGATAAAATGTAGTGGGCTAGGTTGGAGGGACAAATGCTGACAAGAAAACTTGAGGTAAGTGGGCCTGATTGATTCCCTCTAGATTAAATGAGACAATTGATAATGTAGTCCTTCACTATCAGGTTAACTCACTGATTCTTTCTTTCTAGATCCTGCTCTTAGTAAAAGGAAAAAGCTAAAAGGCAGTTCTGGTTGCTGACATTTGCATGGCTCCAAAGAAACTGTTGTCTGAAAATTTGCTCTGTTGCATGTATTAGAGGCATATGACTGTAGTACCTGCAGCCATATGAAAACCTATGCACATGAGCAGTTTATTTTTGTGGAAAACTTTAGATTTAGTTTAGAAGCTTTAGTTCTGTGGATACTCTGACATTTTACTAGGCATAGGTTTGGTTGGCAAGGGAAGGAGAAAGGTAGTAGCAGAGGGATAGTGTTTAGGGGTCTACAAGAGGCTGTAAAATTCGCCTTGAGATTCTTGTGGTCACCTGGCTTGGAGCTGCAGGTAGTATCTGACTCGGTGCCATAATTTCAGAGAGCTGGATATGAGCTGCAGTTACAGGAGCTGTTAGCAGAATGGCAATGCAGAATTTATGTGAAAAGCTAACCTATTCGGCTGATTTCTGTGTTTTCCAAGACAGATTTGCTGTGTCCCCAGGTCATTTGTTGAGCTGGAAGAAGAGAAGGAAAAATAAGTATCTTCCAAAAGTATACACAGAACTAGATTTCAGTTTCCCCATGGAAAGAAAGTTAAGTATGCCTCTAGATGGGAATTTCAGCTGAAGTTTGTGCTTCATTGAGAAGAAACCGTAGACAACCTGATAGACCATCAGTTGCTACTTGCTATGATTGTCAGTGCTCCAGTGCAGCCAGAAGTGTATGTTGATGAGAACTCTTCATTACAGGAACCTACTATGAAAGCAGATTTTGCCTGAACTGCAGGATGGACACAAGCACAGTGTACCTTATTCTGAATGTAGGTGCCGATTTAAAAATAGGGGTTGCTGAAAAGTGGCACTTCTGGTTCTATATTCAGTCCCAAGTTCTTCAGTGACTAACTTTGAGTTCTTGCTTGCTTCTCTTCCCTTCAGATGTAGAAACAGGTGACTGTTCTAGTGTGAAATCTTTCTTTTTCTTTGTGATATTTTTCCTCAGCAGTAACTAGAAGACCTTCAGCAGCATGTCTCAGTGTCTCCTAATACATTCCCTAAAAAAATGCAATGCCATCACCTTAATTATAAATGCTATTTCTGTTGAATTCATACTGGCATTGCTTGCAAGATTGACTTCCTGGGGAAGAACAACCCTGTGCACCACTATATTCTGGCCACCCAGTTGGGAAGCAGCTTGGCAGAAAAGAACCTAGGGGTTCCTGGTGGGGATCTTGGGGGTCCTGGTGGACAACAGGTTGAACATGAGCCAGCAATGTGCCTTTGTAGCAAAGAAGGCGAGTGGTATCTTTGGCTGCATTAAACAAAGTACTGCCAGCAGGTCAAGGGAGGTGATCCTTCCCCTCTACTCAGCACTGGTGAGGCCACACCCGGAGTACTGGGTCCAGTTCTGGGCTCCCCAGTACAAAAGAGACATGGACATACTGGAGAGTTCAACAAAATGCCCCAAGGGTGATTTAAGAGCCAGGGGCACCTCACATATGAGGAAAGGCTGAGTGAGCTGGGACTATTCAGCCTAGAGAAGAAAAGGCTCAGGGGGATCTTATCCATGTATATAAATACCTGAAGGGAGGGTGCAAAGAGGACAGAGCCAGCGTCTCTTCAGTGGTGCCCAATGGCAGGACCAGAGGCAATGGGCACACATCAAAACATGGGAGATTCTCTCTGAACATCAGGAAATGCTTTTTTACTGTGAGGGTGACTGAGCACTGGAATAGGTTGCCCAGGGATGTTGTGGAGTCTCTATCCTTGGAGATATTCAAAAACCATCAAGGCACAGTCCAGGGAAACCAGTTCTAGGTGGCCCTACTTGAGCAGGGGGGTTGGACCAGGTGACCTCCAGAGGTCCCTTCCAACATCAACCATTCTGTGATTCTTATCTTCAGAAGAGCTGACCTTTGTATGCCTTGTTACTTTCCATTCAGACTGCAAGTACAGCACCAGAAGCATCCCTGTTTCAGTTAATATCAAATGTGCATAACAGCTATTTTTGGTCATCAACTCAGCTACTGCCTAGAGGTTGCAGCTGCTAAAATTGTACAGAAGTGTTAATTTTGCTTCAAGGTTTTGTCAGGAACAGCTGGTATTTTTATAGCTTTTTGTATGGATTTATTACCAAGAAACATTTTGCCACTTAAATTTTTATTTTTTGCAAAGAGCAAGCTAATTTGCCAAACTTCATAGAATATGCACTAGGATAGTATTTTCTTTCCTTTTTTTAAATTTTATTGGTAGATTAGTATTTGAATAAATAAAAAATTATCTGTATCAGCGAAAGGCAAAACAAATGTCCAGGATTTATGAAGATTTACTTTGGTACTAGGAGCTAAAGAACATTATGCCTCTGGTAAGGAAGGTGCCTTAAAATCTACCAGACTCTTGGCTTTTGCGGGGTTCTGATAAATGAAACAAAGCAATGAAGTTTGTTTGCTTGTTTGTGTGAAAAAGTCATTCTTTTTTAATACAATCTTCCTATATCCCCTGTTGGGAAAATTCTCAAAACATTTTTCTCACGGACATAAATACATGACTCGGTGTTTTGAATAGGTACTACTTTTCATTCAGCATGTGCCAACTTGCTGTTCTTTCCTACTGATTTTTCTAGCAATGAGAATTTTTTTCTAGAAAGCTACTATCAGATGGGATAATTGTGACATATTCCCTTTCCTTTCTAGCATAAGCTCAATGCGTTGCTCTCGCTAGGACCACCAACTGATGATCTGTTCAGTTTTGCTTGTTAATTTTTATTGCAATATTCTTTCACTGTTCCATAGATTAAGATGCTATATAAATGTATATCAAACTGGTAGAAGAGTTGACTTGAGGCTTGTCAGCTTTGTAGGCAAAGTGATGGGGAAGCCTGAAACAGATGTGAAATTTTTGATTGGGAGGTAAGGGGTGATCAGGGAAAAAACCCTTTCTTACTCCTCCCTTTATGCCAGGCCATTACTACCTTACAGTACTGTGTTGCAAAGGATGGGCTTATACAGGGGCAGGTACCTCCTGTGACTCTCTTGCAATTTCCCTAGTTCAACACTGAGACAAGGCAACACCTAAGCAAAGATTACAGCAAAGTCTGTTGTTTTCAGTACAAGGCAACCACCTATTTGGCTTATGCCCAAAGCTGTTGGTGCTTGTCAGCAGTTGTTTCTCTAGGTGGCTGGTGATGGTGATGTAGGAGGAAAGGAGCAGGACACCAAGTGATTAGTCCCCCACCCCTAACCATAACAAAGTTGCAAACAAATGGACTGCTTGCAGCTAATGCTGGTAGATTCAGCTGAAAAGGGAGAGGGTAGCATCAGTATGGCCAGCTGGAAGGCCTCAAGAGCTGTCAAAGTCCTGACATTTTTGGAAACCATAATTTTTGTTTTATTTAAAAATCTTTTAAAAGTAGGAGCCTATAAAATTTACTTTATGAGCCTTTTCTGTGACTGTGGGAGCTAAAGAATAATAGATCCTTTAGCTGAGGTTTTAACTAAGACACATAAAATATTAAGACACTTTTATAGAGCTGAAGCAATCACTTAGAGTTAGACAGGGACATCACCACCCTCTTCTCACGGTTAGGAAAGCAGCCTGGGATCTGTTGCCCTTTAAACTGCAGTTTTACTGCCAGAAGATATTGGGAAATATTGTTCTGGGTTGGAGTGTGATATTTCCCATTGTGAGAGGGAGTGACCTGGTGTCTCCTGTCAGTCATGGCTTAAGTGAAAATTTATCTTGTAATGTGATTTTTCTGTGTACTTGTTGACTCTTGTTTATGTTTAAATCTGTAATTTGCATGAGACTTTTCATTCATCCATCCATTGTCAGTTTAGCCTACTGAAGCAGCCAGGCAGCTCTTTTCATTGAAGTTTTAAAATCAGAGGGGTTTAGCAGCATTGCTCATCTGAAGCAATAAGATAAATGTGAAACCCTTCCCTATGGTTGACCTGTGAAGCTTTCATAGGTGTAGCAATGTTGCTTTTGCTTTTAAGGACAGTGGCACAAGGCTTGTGCCTGCCCTCCCTCTAGGGGTCAAAAAATTGAGATAAAGAGATAAAATATCCCCCTCACACTCAAAAACCATGCACCTTTACCTTGATGCCTCTTTCCCCCTGGTTTAACTGTATTTTCTGTCTCCTGCCTGCAGGAGACAGGCACTAATGACCCATGGAGAATCTGAGTCCCCTTTGCCTGGTCCTCATGAAGCTGTGCTAATATACCCAGCAGATCTTGCTTCTTTCAGTTATAGAGGGAGAAGTGCTCAAGCCTTCACGAGGTCACATCTTCAGAAAGGCAAGATAAATGAAGGACCAGAAATGCTGGAACAGACATTCACTAGATCTGGACTGCATCAGCACTGGGAATAGGATGCAAACTCTGTTTTAGAAGAGGCTGTTGGGGAGAGAGAGAAATACTAGTAAAGGGAAAGGGATACTTATGTATGAGATAGAGGAAGGAAGAGGAGGAAGATTTCTTGTAGTCATTAGTCCTTTCTTCTACGCAGTGGCATAACATTCCTTGTTTTAACATGTTGCCTGCAATGCTTTTGAATACTAATTGCTCTGCAGGCCTGGAAGAACTTGTTTGTCAGTGATCCCATGTGCCCTCCTAGTGTCCTCACACCACATTGCTGTTGGCTGTGTCTCTGCTTCCCAGAGGGTTTGACAGCTGTATGGGGCTGTCAAACCTATCAGTCAGAACCACATGGCAAAGAAGTGATATTGTGAGATAATTGCTGGTGTGTGACTTGAGGCTTATAGCATGACAATCAAGATGAAATATAGGTAGGATCTGAGCTATGCAGAAGATGCTAAGGAACTTGAATTTGTCACAGGGAGTGAGAAGTCAGCGTAGTTCACATAAAAGATAAGGAGCGACAGCATGCCAGGAGGACCTGAAGGATGAAGATTGAGAATCGGCCATGGAGAAATAATCGATAGCTGTAGAGGTAGATGATTTCATCATCATATTTTCTTAATGGGAACATGGAAAAGCTAATGGGAAAACTGAGGCAGAGAAGTGGGTGGCTTTTCCAAGATGCCACCACAAGCTACCTTCAGAATAAAACAGCTGTCTCATTTGAACCTGGAGATGTTTGGTTTAGGTAAATGGTTCAAAAGTGTACTTGGAACATAAGAGTTTAGTCCAGTGCTTGGGATGTCTCCTCTCATGAAAATTTTTCAGTACTCAGAACATGCCAATTAGAGTAGTTGGCCACTTTCTGTTATTTTGTTTGGCTGGAAAGCAGAAAAAGTATTGGGGCAGGGGGATGGATTTTTTTAACACATATAGGCAAAATTCCACTTGCCCATTCATGCAAAACAATTAGCTGTTTTGATAAGTCAAACTTAAATATTTTCCTCAATTATAACAGGAAGCACAGGCAAAGAGGTTTTATACAAAGTATTAATGAAAATTTTTTGCTAACTTAATTCTTGTGGTTGAATGCGGTTATTTTGCTGTCCTTAAAATAATTGGGGATTTTGTCCATCCTCTTGGATAAGAGGCCAAGAGAGTGAACTGGAAGGGTAGAAACTTTTATTATTTTCTTTTCATTCTGAATGCACTGATTTCAGCACCCGTATCTTACGTAAGCCAAAAAAACCCCTAACTCAACAACAGTCTACTGACCTTTGTGAGTTGAAATTTACTATGTTTTTTGTAGCCTTTGGCTAACATCCCTTAGTTACCTTTTCAGTTTTCTTTCTGAGGCTAAGGCTTAGAACATTGGTTGCTGCAAAGCTCATGGAAGAGTATTTTTGGCAGACGTGCTTTAAAGGCTGCCTTTCTGTGCAGTAGAAGACATGACATTTGTGCTGACAAGAGAGATATCACCAGGGAGCCAAGTGGTATAAAGATGCTGGTCTGTGATATATGGTGATTTTTTTTTTATGGCTTTGTCTATATGTGATTGCATATTGTATTTCTTTTCCTGAATAACATTAATTGTCTTTCTGTCCTGGTTTTGGAGAAAAGCTTGTAACCTGCCAGACAGGGACCAGGTTAAGAATCTGAGTTTTGGGGGTATGAGGGATGATAGGTCCCTAGTGCAGGGTGAAAGTGCAACTCTTTCTATTTTCTTTCCTCTAGACCTAGACATGTTTTTTCTTCATTTTTCTAGTGATGTCAAGGTTAGGTTGGTTAGAAGTAATTTTGTAGTTAATTTAAGCTGAAAGAATGTTTAAAATAATTTTTTTCAGAATTTATGTTGCATTTTATGGTTGATCTGTTTGGAACATACACATACGTATGTTACTATTACTACTACCACTAGTAGTAGTGGTTGTTTTCAGCCAAACTTGAACTAACTGGCCACGCGGTCAGATGATCTCCAGTGACTAATCAAAAGGAGGAGGTGGAAATTTCCATCCAGGAATGAAAGGGTGGGCAAAATATAAGTTGGCTGGGAAGAAGCTTTAGGCCTGCAATTTAAGGCACTGGAACAAATTCTGTAATTATTGTTCCCAAATATGTGAAAAAGAGAATAGGTATTTATTCAAGTTGTTTTCACTGGTTAGTGCTTTCTTCTGCAAACATGATTCTGAACCATTAAAGTCCGGGCCAGATTTCATAGGTCAGTGATAGACATAAAGAATCTAAAGTATGCAAGGACAGCCAATGAAAACTGAATTAGTTATTCATGAGTTTCATACGAACTTGGTGAAAACACAGTTTTTCCCTTTTGCTCTGCAGTTATAATAAGCTGCTTTTACATTGAAAATGCAAATGAAAGCAAAAATATATTGCTCAATAGTAAACTTTGTCTATTAACTAGAGATAATTGGCTGGAAAAAGTTGTATGCAAAATCTGGTTGATTATCAAGAGCTGATGCTTTATCTTTTACATAAATACTTGACAGGAATCTTATCTGTGACTCTGCTGAGAAATATAACACAACTGAGCTTCTTCAGAATTCTGTGATGCACAGCAGGAACTCCTTCTTGCTGTCATCTCTTAGACATTATGTGAAGGACTGGTCAAATCCTCAACATAATGCAAGTGGACAGATTTAAAGAATATAACACGATTTTATTTTAGTACCTTTCATTTCTCCATTGCATAAAAGCACTTTTGAAAGCAAGGAGCTAAACTCTGGTCATTGAGTCACTATGCGTCTTGAAATGAAACATCATTTTGCACTCAGCAGTAGACTGAAGAGAAACTTGAGCATGAGAATAGAATTAGGGACAGAGAATCAGTCAGGAATTTAAACAGCGCTACTCCCTCTGTCTTATCCATAGGTGTTCTTGCAAAAATGGCCCAGTTTCCAGATGCGATACAAACTTTATGGAGGTTTTGAAATGTTTCAATGCATTTTCCCTTACTCATTTTTATAGCCCTTGGATTTTTGGGAGCTGGCCAACATGGGAAGTGCCAAGATACCTTGAGAGATGTTGCTGTTGAGAAGTTTCCAGCTGGAATCAGACGTGTTGGGAATCTTGAAAGGCAGGCAATTCTTCTATTGAATCTACTCCCATTTGCAGACTTCAGAGGTCTGAATCTCATTTATTCCAACCTAAGTTAGAAGTAGTCCTATTGAATTCAGTAGGTGTGACACAAGGTCAAATCAGTGTGAGATCTAAATCCAGCCTTCAAAGGTTGGATAATGTTTTGTAAAGATCATTTGAAATTCAGTATGCTTATCTAAACTGAAAATAAATTCAAAACTTTTTGAAGTTTTCCTGTTAGCTAGAGAGCTGTGTTTCACAAGAGAAGAAATCTGGCAGAAGTATAAATATTTGCAATAATTTAAAAAATTGGGGAATTATATTCTTTCTTTGATTTTTTGAGTTGTCTTTTCTACCTGGAGAGCAACAAAGTTGCTGAGACAAATTATTCAAATTTATTCTTGGTTGTGTGAATAGGTTTTACAGCAATTTTCCAGAGGTGCATATGGACTCTGACCACTGTTAAGAAATACTCTGTGATTTCTCATTAGCAAAGCACCACAAAAATTACAGCAACTGCAGTGTATCTACGAGCTCATAGGTGTTGTTACGCCTATGCCTGTACAGGTGTGTACAGGCATTGGAGATTGAGTAATCAAGACATTAAGGATGATGTATATCTTGCCTAATTTTAGGCACTAGTCAAAGCTGGTTGGGTAAACTCTAATAGTCAGTGAAAAGGGTGGCGCTTTTACATGGTGATTCATCCCAGCCTATGTTCAGATGGGGTAGATCAGTTTTGGGTGTGTCTGTCTCTCTACCCAGATGACAGAGGGAGACAACACTTTATTTATAAGCAACAAAGATCCTTTCCAGGAAACCAACCATCCAATAAGAAAACACTTCTTACAAGAGAAGGTTTGACCACAAAAAGAAAGGAGAGAAATAGGCACAATGGAGACTGTTAGGGTCTTAATGGTGTTACTGAATTTCCATTGGTGGGTTTTCATACCCATTTGAGTCAGTGGTACAATGTAGTAGACTTAAATCTAGTAAAGAATGAGCATATGATTTGTCATTTCTTCATAGATAATTCTAGGAAAGTGACAATCGTGATCTCAAAGACAGTCTTTCACTGTTGGAGAATAAAGGCGGTAACTCAGGTACGAATGAGACTGGAAAGGACAAGAATAATGTTTTTTGTACCAAAATTCCAATTAGATTACATTATGGTCTTTTATGGTTTAGTGGTTTTACTGATGCAGCAAAATTACAACAAATAAGGCAGATTGTACTACTGTTAGTATACTTTCATTGTTGGTGATTTTTCTAAATACCTAGAAAATTATGTATGTGGTATAAAACTAAAATTTAGCAGTGCACACAGCAAAAAGTAAATTATTCAGCTTTCCAGAAATTGTTTCATGCCAGTGAAAATTCTCAGATAAGTTTTTTTAACTAATTGATGAATTGTTCAGATTGCCTTTGCACAGTATTTGTCTTCCAGCCTTTTTCTTCTGCCTTCACATTCAGAAAGCAGAACACTCTCAGAAGACAGCTACTAATACAGTGTATGACTTGGAAATACATCTTCTAAATAGTCTAAATCCAAGGGCTTTTTTTTTTCTTTCAATGTCTGTGTTTCTAATTTTCAAGTGTCTTCAGGTTATATCAGACATTGGACCTGCTTTTTATTTGTTCTGATAGAAGGATTTTCTATTGTAAGAGGTGGATTTTGTCAGAATCAATATATACATCTTGCAGGTGAGAGGAGTGAATGGCTTGTCCCACAAGACAGCCAAATGTAAAAGGACTATCTAGACTTCCAAAGTCTTGGATTTCTCACTGTTACACGCTTTCCTAGCTCTCCCTAATGTTTTAACTGGTGATTATTTGATTATATTTTAATAAGTTTGTAAGCTATTACTGCCTATTTTTAACTTGTAATTTCCGATCACAGTATGAACAGTACAACTACGTACTTTGGTAATTATATTTTATTTAACATACATGGCAGTATGTGTTACATTGGGTTTTATTGAAGTTGCATGGACAAAGTTCAATCAAAACTTTGTCAAAACAAAGCAGCTAAACCACTACAAAGTACTGTTTTGGTCTTTTTCTCTAAACAAAACATATCAATCTGATAGAAGGTGTAGTAAACTGAAATAACTCCCTACATTTTAATTTTTATAGGACTGGACTTGCTTTTATGTTGCATGTTATGCAAAGGAGAGTCAGTATACTGACATACTTTTCAAAATATAGTAGGAAGTAGTTGTAATGGTTTTGTGTTTTGGCAGTACAATTTGTCCCTGCTGGAAGATACACAAGACCTAGTAATTAGCACACAAGGCTGGGCTCAACAGTGGGCCAGAGGCCTGTTACTACTCCCTGCTCTGTACATTTCTCCTGAGAAAGGGTATCTGATATTTTTAGTATGGGTGCACAAAAGAATCTGAAACTTAACAAAGTAACAGGTCACTTGGGAAAGTAAGCTATGTTGCCTTTCAGTTTTATTTCTAATCTATTTTATGTTATTTTCAAATGTTGCCCCTAGGTGTTAGACCTTTCTTGGAGTACTCTTCCTTCCTGTGGGTAATGTCTATACCGATGTGGCTATTTGAATTAGTAAGGAGATACTCAGTATCAGGAGCAGTAGCATCAGTCCAGCTATAGAGAAAAGACACGGAAGGTGCTTTTTCTGGAAATATTCTGTCACCAGCAGAATGGACTGTAGTGGGTATTTCAGTTGATTACACAAGGATATTTTAGAAGAACGTTTGCTGATCCTGGTAAGGAATGATTCTTTTTGTGCTGATAGTATGTAATCTTTGTCACCAAAGGGGTCTGAACACTATAGTCTGTATTTTAGAGTATTTTATCTAAATAGCTACCCCACTTGTCCATCTCCACTGCCAAACTTTCATGGTCAATCAAAGATTACAAGAGAATAACGCTAATGAAAACAAAAGAGATGCATTATGAAATTAAAAAAAAATATTATAAAGGCTATTCTTAACTACATTATTATTTACTTTCTACATATTCATTACCAAACTGAACTGAAGAGAACATATGATTATTGATGTATAAATAAGAAACAATACTTTCATCCAATCAAAAAGTGAAGAAAAAGAAAGGCAAGTTTTGCTTCAATTCATACATTACTCCTTCTGTAAGACTTTTTTGATCATCAGTAATGTTTCATGACCAACATTATCCTCTTTCTCAACTGACAAAATTATGTAAGAATTCCATTAAGATGCAAGAATGACAGAAACAGCCTGGTTTTGTATCCTCTCCATTTGAGGTGAGGGCTGTTTGAGGTGCCCTAGAACATATTCTTCTGGGAATCTGATGCAGATATAGATGTCTGTTCAAGTGGACCTGTTAAGGGTAGTTCTAGATTGTCAGAAAGCAGGTTAGGACACGGATTTGTTCAAGCGATGTTACGCTGGTATAAATATTACATTGTTATCAACTGCATCTCCCCTTTGATGGTTGGAATATTTCTATCTTTCAGTCTAATATACTGATCCAATCTTATCAATGTGAGCACTGAGGCTGAGCTATCACAAATTGATACATTTCATTTTATCATTCTTATTTGTCATGGTCTTTCAGCTATTTTTAATTCACATGACATTATCACTATTCAAGTCCATATGAATCAACTTTTCAAGATATTGAAATAGATCAAATGCTAACTTCAAAACACCTTGTTTCTTGTATGATTTCTCCAGTAACTGCTTTTGCACACCCTAAGGCAATCAAGTTCACCTGCAAAAAGCATTCTCTGACCCTCTGCTCCTTATTTTTTTTAACCTAACTAAATTTAATGATTCTTTTCAATGAAGTGTCACTACATGATTTCGGGATGGATAAAATTTCCTACTTATGCCCTTTTGGAGGTAAGAATTGTAAATGAGTGCCTGAGCACAGTAGCTGAACAGCTGGATGAATGTGTAGTGCTCATTGGCTGCTCACTGAACCCCTTTCAGTTTGACAGTGCCTCCACCTCACTTTAACAAGCTCAGATATACCATATTGCCCTGTAGGAATTCCTAAGTCAGTGGTTATATTTTTAAATACATTTTTGGCATTCTGCACGTTGATCCTGTGTTCTGCTTCTTCCAATGTCTTTCTGAATACCTCATCTGAATACCGGATGTGATGCCACAAGAGTGTAAAAAAAGAAAATGTTAATATTTTACAAGTTTGTCATGCTTTTAACTATATGTCACTACTATTTTTTCTGCTGTCTGCAAGTGGATCATGAGGGTGTTGTAAATTTTTCATGTTGAATCGCAGTATTTGCATTTACGTGCTACTTCCCTGACAGATGCTTAGAAGTACTTAATGCAGGTAAAAGTGTCCTTTGTCCAGGGTCTTTCTGTTTTGTACTTTTCAGGGTTGTTCTCTTTCTGAAAGTGCAATGAAGTAGCAATGATCTTCCAGCATTCTTGTTTCCACTTGGGGAGTACAAGGACTGATAGAAACCTTCTGTGCTAAACCTCTGATGTGTCAAATGGCTATGTCTTATAATGCGTTTCGTAGGGAATTACATTCACAAACTGCATCTTAAACCTAACTGCTGTAGTTTCTTCTGCATGTCACAGGTGCACCTTTCTAAATGAGAAAAAATAATTAGTTCCAATAACTGCTGCTCTACCCCTGTTTCTGTTTTTGTCACCACTAATGGTAGCCCTAGGTGGCAGGGGCAAAAATTGCTGTAATAACTTCAGTGTATAAGACAAACTTTAATATATGAGAACACTTTCAGGAAGAATGTGTATATTATACACTGAAAAACTGTGCAGCAGTGATCCTATTGCTCTAGCTTTGCAGGAATGTGCAGAGAAGAGTTTAAGCTTAAAAAGTTTGCTTCCTCTAAATGAATTGTACTGTAGCTGTGTTGATACGTAGACATTAACCTACCCACGTGAATGAGAAGTGGTCTTGTTTGCTGCGTGAAAAGGATAATAAGCTCATAACAACTTCGATTTTTTAATCATATTGCTTTTCAGTAATAATGTAATAGAATATTGAAATGTAATAATAATGCAAGCATAGTAATATGATAGTAAGCATTGATATAAGGATGACAAAATAGGTACGTGTAGCTAAGAAAAAAACTGTAACTTAATGTTAATTGATATGGTGAAGAGGTGACTATGAAATTATATGACAAGTAGATGATATGCAGATGGGAAGGATGTTTCTTTAAAACTGTTGTTGCAAGTGGGATTAATTTGAACAGACCAAGCTCTTAGTACAAGAGAAAAGCACTTAGTTTAAGGAAACAAGGAAAAGTTTCCACGTACAGCCTGAGCTATAGTGATGCTTGGATCTCACTGTGCATACAGCCCAATTACCATTGATCTCTCTGAGCTGCATGGTGAAGGAGGGGCTCTCCATACACATTCTGGGAGTCATTATAAGAGTAAATACTGACTCAACACTCAAACTTGGATGTGCTTCTCTGTTGCTTGCTCCTTTGCCTCTCTAAATGTCTATTTGCTTTTCATTGACTCTCTACACATAATCTGCTTTTTTGCAGTGTTCTATGGGTTTTTAATAACTGTAGGTGGAAAAATGCGTTTGAATTGTTGCACATGAAAATACACTTGCTATGTGCAATTTTACTTTGTTTAAATGGCACCAAGCCACTTACCTTAGAGGAGCAGATCACCTGGAGTTTGAAGTGTCAGAGGTATGGTCTAGCACAACACTACAGACTCATGCTGTCCTGCTTCTGACAGGCTGACTGATGGCAAATAAGAAAACAATGACTTAATAAGTTGAATAGAGTCAACTTCCTCTTTATTTCTGTAAGCCCACAGCTTTCTATCATTTAGTATATAGTAGTACAAGTTAATTGGATTTAACTTAATCAAAACTGAAGGATGATAATCATATGATGTATGAGAAGCCTCTAAAAAGGCTGTTCCAACTTTCACTACCTGACAAGCTAGAATTTAGAACTTTTCTGATCTCTTAGTAACAGTTTAAATCCTATTACGTGTTTTTTATTCTCTAAATTAAGGCATTCTTTTTCCTCTGTTGCTTACTGCAGACTTATAGTTAAATTTCTCCTGGTCTTGATTTTACTTGACTGAAAACAAGTCAATTTCATCTAACTTCACTTCATATGATGGGCTAGTCATTGCTCAGAATATACCAGTACTTATTTTCCACATCTGTTCTAGTCCGAGTTCCTTATATCTAAATATGAGCGGTGAAAGCTGTATTTTAAATTAGGCTTCACGTTGTGATGCACACATGACATTTAGATTTACCTAGTTCAACTAGAAACAGCTTGGCTGAAATGTCTTTCAGTATTTTTCCTGGTTGCTTCTCTTTGCTGGTCATCAGTCTTGCTGTGGTTAGCTGAGGTACCTATGTTTCTCTCCTCTTTCAGTTCTAGCTGATGCAGTTGCAACTTCTGATAAAAATTCCTGTTGTTTCTTCAGGTCAGGACCTTGTATTTCATTTTACCATTGCATTTCTGTTTCTTCATGTTTCATGGTCATCTGTTTTTTCCCAGGTATTATTCCAGTTCTCTCTTGAACGGATTATCCTCCCAGCTGTGTGATGTTGGTCAGTTTCAGTTTTGTGTTGAAGAAATTAATGAAAACAATGAAATAAAACAAATTCTAAAATAGTGAGCAAAATCAGTCAATGAGCAAATTTCTTGAAGGCTACCTTTTCAAGGCAACGTCATGTAAGGTCTCCTCCATACTTTCCATTCCTTTTGCCTCTGTTCCCAATGGCTATTCTGTCTTTGGTCCTGCCTTCTGCATCACTGCCATTTCTGAAATGGGCAAGGCAGTCTGCTCTGTAGCACAGGATCTGAACTTCTTTCTGATTAATTTTTTTTTTGAGAAATACAATAACTCTGACAGGATACTAAGACTTACATTTCAGATGTGTAACTTCAGCCTCAATTTGAATAAACAGAATACTTTCTGAGAGAATATAACTTCAGTAATTTCTTAACTTGGTGGGCTACATTTACAACATCAATCAGATCTTTCATTTTTTTTAATGCAGAAAAAGTCAATTAGTTGGTAACAGTTAATGTCTTTCCACTTTCATCCCATGACTAAATTCTGTCCTGAACTTGTCCTAGCTAATTCTGAAGTTTTCATGCTGAACAATTTTATTCTTTTCTGCTTAATGTTTTGTTAAATGATATATCTCAGCAGGCAGTTCCTGAGCTGAAGTGGTTTTATTCTACAGTCTTCTGGGTAATACAGAGCCTGTCAGAATGAAATCAGTGTAATTCTCTGTGTTTCCACTCAAGTTCTGTATCCACTTAGCTGGGTTTTCTCTTTTCTGGTCATTAAAGATCAAACTAAATGCATTAAATGCATAATTTGTTACAGGCCTATCAACAGGCCAGTTCAGCCAGCGAGTATACATTTGGAAGGCAATTCTGCTCTTTCCTGATTCTAGATTACAGTTTAGTTTGAAGGTGAAAGATTCGTGTAACATATCACCTAGACATTAGGCTTGTGTTTTATCAGGTTGTGGAGAGGACTTCAGGTTTTTTAGAGAAGTTTATTTCATGATAATGACAGATCATGAGCTATTTTTATGCCTTGCAAGTTAGTACTATATTGAGTCTGTTATTTAAAAGTAATGGTATAGTTCTTAATATCAACAATAACAATTTTTGGTAGGATTAACCCTACTCATTATTTTAGTAACTTCAAGATACCTCAGCATTTTCTTTCTTTCCCCACAGTTTCTTTCAAGGAAGCACAGCACATAAATTTTCTTGTTTGAAGCCATATGTTATCTGGTATGTGGGTAGCTGCATAAGGCAAGAAGGTCAGAAGAAACCTCTGTCACCTGTGCTACACCTCTGTAGTACAGCTAGTTAAAACAGGTTCCTAAAGAATGTTGGCATTGTCTGTACCTGTGTTGTCCTCTCTCTCTTCTCCCTCCCAGTGGTGAATGCTGAGTGAGAGAGGGCAGAGCCCTTCTCTGCCTCCAGCCTGAGCAGGCAATGGAACTGGGTGGCTGCAGAGACAGAAGTTTAAAAGGATCTTAGTGCATCTTGGGTGCAATGTGGAGACAAAATATTATTAGATCTTGATGTTACCGGACTGAGTTTTTTTGGAGTCATAGCTCAGAACAAATGAATAGATAAAAGCAGCCTCATTTTTTCATTATTTTAGAGCTGGCTCATTACTAATAGTTTAAATTATTTCATTTTTTGAGTTCATGAAAAACATATTACTTAATAACATTCATATTTAATTAACTTTGCTTTGAAAACCATTATCACTGGCTCATTTTCCTGTAAATATGTCTGAGTCTTGGGTGTTGACAATGAGTAACAAAATTACACCAAGCTTTATGTGTGAGCAAAAAATACAGAAGATATGAGAAGGAGGCTGCTTCCGTATTTTAGAAGTGCAATATTAGTTTATTTTAAAACACCATGAATTGGACATGGCAGAAAAAGTACTACCTGCAAGGTCAAACTTTGATGCATCTGATATGTTTGAATGATAAACAATAAAATTCTATTCTTTGGGAGCAGTCGGTACTGACGTTCCTGAATGATAAAACCTCGTGGGTTATTTCAAATGTGCAGAACAGGGAATCTTTATTTCATATGAAAATATTATTAATAGTCAGCAAAATGAATAATTCAGACCTGTTAATTTATACAGTGTAGTTATTCTCTTCTTTCACTCTGCCTTTTCCCAGGGGATAATTGTATGTAGATGAAAAAAGGCAAAATATTTTCTACATTTGCATATGTTCTGCTAGGTGTTTATTAGACAAGTGAAGGTCAAGGAAGTTGGTTTTGCAGACAGAGGGTAAGCTTATCAGGGCTTGTATTGGTTCTTAGGTCTTCTGAGAATGTTTTAAACAGTATTGGACCAGCTCCAAGCAATGTTTTACCCAACAAAAAGCCTTTATTCACCTGGCAAGAGACAGCATTGAGCTTATTAACCATGGTTAACCATGATTTAAGGAAAATCAGTTTTGGTGACCCAAGATCTTGATCATGATGGGAAGTTCTGCAGGGAGACTAAAAAGTAAAGCTGAGTGAGACTTATGGTCCTTATCATAAGTTACAAAGTTTTCTACTGAATTTCAGCCTTGGCTGTAGTTTCTGGAGTTCTGTTTTGTTTCTACTTCCAAGACTATGTTGTTGTAGTCCTTCTAAATATATCTGAGGGACGTAGCGTCAGGTCATTTAAGGGAAAATATAATGGAGTGTCCTAGCCAAATGTAGAGTGCACAATTAATTACTTCTCCATGGATATTACTATAAAATGAAAAGTTCCCATCAGTGAGGAATCAAAAATTCTTAAGTAACTTGTGTTAAGAATGGACTAATCGTGATTACACTTTATCAAATAAATGAGAATGTGCCTTTTTGCAAACTGTGTGCTTTCCTCTACTTCACAGTGTAATCTTAGTTTTGATCTGATCAATTTTCAAACAGCTGTTCTTCATCCACGAGCTCATCTTCATCAAAAAGTAGATTTAGTCAGGGTGATATAGCTGTATGATGTGAAGGGTAAACAGAACTATGTATCATTAGCAAACATTCAGATTTGAGTCTGTAATGTCTCATCAGTTCTCTAAATAGTCAAAGATGAATGATCTTTGTGAATCTGTGTGAGGTGTCTAAAATTTGAATTTCTTGCTTTCAATTGGTGTGCTTACTTTGGGAGGTTTAAGTGTGAATTCTCACCTCAAGAGAATAGGCCCTTATCCTAGCAACTATTAAAAAAAACCCCAACTGTACAGTAGCTCAGGCTATGAAAGCTAATGGAGCAGAATGCCATACAAAATATGAAGTACATTCTTAGATGGCACACTTCTGTCTCATGATGGAAACACTGAATGATGCACTGAGATCCTAGCAATATAAGAATGAACATTAACCTTCTATCTATGTGATAGTCAATCGCATAGCTAATGTGGTTTTAGTTCTGAATGTTCTGTGTACAGCATCAAAATTACTGATAATGGTGACGTGAGCTTTAAAAGCACTTCTCTGAAATTACTGAGGAATATAAAGGGTTAGTAGCTAGCCAAGGCAGACTAATTTAACAGGGATTCATCAGAGCGAATATGCTTCCTGTTGGAAGAGGAAATAGAGATATCTTCAGTGAGTGAGAAGGGTCCATGAAAAGAACTAAATGGCTAATATTTTCTGCAACTTTGTTATATGCTCTCTTTATTATATTTTTGTTAAAAGTAATAATTACTTGAATTTGAAACTCCCGAGTGACTTGTCAGAATTGGTCTGATAAGTACCATTAAACATTTCTTCTTAATGGTTGGTAGTAGAACTGAGCAACGCTAGGATTTTGAATCACTTGAGAGGAGTAGTAGTTTAAAAAGATGTAGAGGATAAGCAAACAAGGGAATTTTACATGGCTTTAATCCTTTCCCTTTCTTTGCCACAGATGATTTGCCTGAGGCATCATTTTAAGAAAAATTAGGCTACTGCAAGATTTATTGGCTGTCTGCATGGTTTAAGTTTTTTAGCATGCTTACTTGAAGGGAGATGAGAAATGCTTTCATGTTTTTCCATTACTTAGAGCTTTGAGGCTTCAGTGTTGGATGCAAGCAGAAAGGGAATAACCTCCTATTGCAATGGGTAGGGTACTCAGTGGAGAGAGGGTCCCAAGCTTGCATGGAAGTCTTCCTACAATCCTGAGAACCTTGTCTCTGAGGTTGCAACCAACACATAAGTCCATCTTGCTGCTGGCAAAATTACTCAACAAAGGAGACGTGTGTCTGAAAAAAAAATTTAGTTTTGACAAATTATGGTGAAAACCCATTTTGTTGAAAAGCTCTCACCCAGGTTGCTGTCTGCACTCTGCAGCCTGCAGAGATGTGCTGTAGAAAGTGCAGACTGAGGCTTGTCTGTTTTATTTAATTGCCTCTGGGACTGATTTTTTTACTAGGAGCTTGGGGAATACATAGTCTGTTATTTTAAGAATACCTCATCAAGATATAATAAGCCAAGCACACTTATTTGATTAGCTGTCCTGTAGTCTCCTAACATTGACAAAATGAAGCTGAATGCTTGCACATGGCCTAAACTGGCATATAGAATCATAGAATCACCTAGGTTGGAAGGGACCTTTCAGATCATCTAGTTCAACCATCAACCTAACTCTGACAAAAACCACCAGTAAACCATATCTCTAAGCACTATGTCTACCCGTCTTTTAAATGCCTCCAGGAATGGTGCCTCAACCGCTTCCCTGGGCAGCCTGTTCCAATGCTTAATAACCTTTCAGTGTAAAATTTTTTCCTAATATCCAGTCTAAACCTCCCCTGGCGCAAGTTGAGGCTGTTTCCTCTTGTCCTATCACTTGTTACCTGGGAGAAGAGACTGACCGCCACCTCTCTATAACCTCCTTTCAAGTAGTTATAGAGAGCGATAAGGTCTCCCCTCAGCCTCCTTTTCTCTAGGCTGAACAACCCCAGCTCTCTCAGAAGCTCCTCATAAGACTTCTTCTACAGATCCCTCACAAATGAGCTGAGCCCAGGACCAGAGGCTGATAAACTACTTTGGAGTTTTCTGATTGGATGACTAGGATAGGAATTATTATAGTCATGAGCAACAGGACTCAAAGCCATCCTAGGCTAAGGTATTTCTGAGATATAAATATTTCTGTGGCAGACAACAGAAATATGTCTATGCCTGTGTAAAATAACCTGGGTAATTTAGGAGCATTATTAGCAAGCCAAAGATGTCAAGAATGGATTATTTGGGCTGGTCTTACCAGAGTTATATGAATAACGCTTCCTGAATGTACTGAGAAGTGAAATGAAACAAACTGTCTAATCAGAACTACTAAACAAATAGGTCTTAAAATGTACAAGTCAAAGACAATGTTATGAAAATCAGTGTGAAGACTCATTGCCCTAAAAGAGATGCTCTGAGACCTGCTGATGAGTTTCCTGATGTGGACAGCATCATTTGTTTCCATACAATGCTGTTGTCCTGAGTATGTAAGGCAAGCACCATTTTCAGAGGCTTGTTTCACTTGAGCAATCTGACAGCATCAGCAGCTGTCTGGTAGTCTCTTGCAGCAATGCACTTCATGTGCTTCTGCTGGGTTTGAGCCATCAAAGTCCAGCAAGTTAAGTTGATGCAGGTTCAACAGTAAAAGGCAAATGGGAAGCTAAAAGAAGACAGGTCATTGTTCTTTAACTTGTAAAGGTTTTAAATTTGAGGCTTCTTTCCAAGTTGGCTTTCTACCAGATCCCAAAGAAAAGAAAATCTAGGTAGGTAGATTTTGCTTTGGATAGCAGAGTATTTGAGTCTGTTTTAAATTGTGAGTTACAGTCAAATTATTGAATAATCTTAGATTTTACATAAAGTTTTAAACTTTGTGATAAATACATTAATAAATGGATAGTTAAACAAATACATTCCAGTTATCATCATGACCATTTGAACTGAAGACTTTAGGTTGTCATAGCTAAAATGACCCTTTTGTAGCCTGACTTACTCAGAAGTTTCTTTGGTAAATGTAAGTGCAGCTATATATATGCTTTTTTCTTTTGCATGACCAAGAGCAGGACTAAAATATCCAAGTTAATGTACACAGGTCAACGTGCTGTATTCTTTATGTGCTGGATTTATATACATCCATGGCACGTGTAAAGGGACAGAATTGTGAAAGGAAATGTGCCAAGTTCTCATAGGTGAGCCAAACTGTTTCTCTCTCTCTCTGTGTCCATCCTCTATCTATCTGTGATCAATCTAGATGTAAAATAACTCAGAAAACTGTCATATTATTATGTGATAGAATTTTCATTGTTCCTAACACATTCCATTAGCAGTGCCATATTTGTTCCACGTTAGTCTGATATAATGCATTAAAGGGAACTTATTTTAATTACTTCACAGAAGTGTGATGACTTACTCCCACTCATTATATGAATGTATAGGAGAATCTTGAAACTTTTGTAGACAGAATGTACACATATTTAGTCCTTATTTCTTTTGTAGCCCCTTCAGATGTATTATGTCAAAGGACTGCAAGCAGATCAAAGATATTAATTTATTCTGCAAGACATTTGGATATTTATGACTCAGTGCAATTCAGGGGTAAGGTCTCTTCAGGGATATTAGCTATGCAGTTTTCATTTATTGTAAGGGGGCTGATAATGAAATGCATGCATGCTGAGTTGACACAGTGGTCCCTGTTTGGTTGATATATTGAAATGCCCCAGGGCAGATGAGACGTCTGTATAGGACTGGCAGATAAAATCTGGGTTCTGTACCCTTCTGAAAGAGAAGCTGGAGATCAGGCCAGGCAATGTGGCATTAGGTGAAACCTGACATTAGGTGCCTATGAGGTAGGATTCAGTTAGAGGTTTAAATATCTAAACACAGGTGTGTAGTGTATTTAGATATTTGACTTGTACTATAGTCAATGGAGCACTTGCCTAGAGAGTAGTGTAAGCTAGAGGATGATTAACATCAACCTTATGCAAGAGCTGCATCAAAAGAAGTATGGCCAGCAGGTCAAGGGAAAAAAACAAAAACCCCCATGAATCTGTGAGAGCAGGTCCAGAGGAGCAGCCTTTTAATATATAAAGTGAGCTTATAAGAAAGATTTAGAAAGACCTTTTATGAGTGCCTGTAATGACAGGGGAAATGGCAATGGTTTTAAACTAAAGGAGGGTATATTTCGGTTGGATAAAAGGAAGAAAATTTTTATGATGAGGGTGGTGGGACACTGAAACAGATTGCCAAGAGAAATTGTGGCTACCCCATCATTAGGAGTGTTCAAAGTGAGGTTGGACAGGAATTTGAGCAACCTGATTTAGTGAAAGATGTCCCTGCTCATGGCAGGGGGGGATGGACTAGTTGATCTTTAAAGTACTCTTCCAACCCAAACCATTCTATGATTCAAAGTAGGCAGCTGCTGGCTGGTCAGCTGAAAGTCATAGGTTTCATTTACTATTGGCTAAATGTCCATTAGCTGCAGTGGGCACTTGGGCCTACATAAGCTTATGAGCAGATAGAAATATTTAGGTATCTTCACTTTGACTTGAATTCTACCTTGCACTGGTGCAAAAAAGTGACTGCAAAAAAGCCATTGGAAGCCTGCTCTGTCTGACAGCTCATGAGCTGTGTGTCTGTGCAACCGGGCAGATGTTTTCAGTGGTTTGTACCCTGGCCTGCATCCCTCTATCATTCACACCAACAGAAATCACCAAGATTCCCTCCCTGCTCATGGCCAGGATTTCCTTCCAGAGAACAGATTGCATGACAAGATGCAATGTATCTAGGTCTCTGATTATACATCTGTGGCTGGATGCGCTAACGGATTGCATTGCCATTTGGTTTAACAGTCCTGGGGACAGAAAGAAATAACAAAGGAAGCTGTTTTGTCTGTGTTTTTTCAACTTATGTGCAGAAAAAATACTGGAAATAAGAGGTCATAAACAAAGAAAATGTAAAGAAATACTCTCACTCAAGAAATACAGTTTTGCTTTTTCCATAACATATCTAGATTTCAGTCTGATGACTTATAAGTAGGAGCAACAAGCTTCTAAAGGCTTTTACCTTGAGCTTGGGATCAAATATGAAAATTCTAGCTCTGGTGAAATGTGGAGAAAACTAAGCATCCTGGCTACTTGGCAAGAAGCCTCTCTATGTACCTTCCCCATTTTATTTTTGCAGGGAAAAGGATTTTTTTTTTCCCCCTTATATGTAATAGAATTATGGAATCTTCAGATCACAGACTGATTTTCCTCTCTGTGATAAGTATTTGTAGAAAAGGAAAAAAGTGTGGATTTTTTTTTTAACCAAACTCTTTGAGGATTTTGTTATATTGCACTTTGGTGGAGTAATGCTCCCTATGAACTAGTGTGACAGGAAGGACTCCAGTTTTCCAGCATACATAAGCAAAGAAAGTGCAACAATGGTTTCTAATTATGGAGAACTAACGTATTACTTCCTTTTCTATGGAGAATATGGTGTGAGTAGTGAACACTTGTAAATATGATCTCTTCTTTGCACTGACCTTAGGTTTTATAGTTACAGAAACAAAATTTATCTGAAACCTTTCTGAAACCAAAATGGATTCCAACAGTATACTGCCAAAGGCCTTCTTTAGTAACATCAGATTGAAACAAAGTCTGTGAATCTGAAGAGCTTTAATTTTTTTCTGTATATACCTGTCCAACTCTGCATAGGTTTGAACACCAGAGAAGTCTTTCTTTTCTTCTTGCCCCAGGCCTTGGTGTTTCATTCTCTTCCCACAGCAGACACCAGAGTTGGGGTATAACAAAGGACAGACAAAGTCATATCTCAGTGTAATCTGAGAGAACTCAGTAAGATAAGATTTGTTATCAGTGCACATTTATTAATGTTGTCTTAATTTTTCACTGCAGGAGTCAAGCTGAAGTATAGATACGGGCCTCCCATTTAGACAGGCACCAGTTTAATGCATCTTGCTGTGTTCAGTTTTTTGATATGCAAGCTGATGTTATTTATAAAACAAGACATTTAAAAGTGAGACAAAGTAAGACATAAATTGATGAAATGTTTGTTCTTCATATTTGTTGGTAAGACAGCTTTTCTTATATGCATATCCTTGACCTGACCCCTTTCTTTTCCACTTGATGTTGATGGGGAAAAGGGTAAAAGTTATGATCGTGTATGGATCATGGGATTTTTTTAAAAAAGCTTTAAAAGCTGAAATCGTGGTTTTAGGTGTTAGACTGGAGAGTAAAGAATTAACAAAACACTCCTATTGATGCAGGAGAGTGATGGTGAAAGGTAATCGGAGGGGAAAAAAATAGGGGATAATTTCTAATCCTTGTCATGTGCTTTTTAAACCCAAATTACCTTAAGGCAAAATTGTTCTTGTGATTTCATCAAGAAATACTCGGACCAAACTAACTAACTAAAAATAAGATGATCTGTCTTTGCATGTGTGAGTGTGTGTAAGAGGGAGACCTTGTATTTAATTTAGATTCTTTGCATTAGAATAACCCTCTGAAGTACTTTGTAAGATGAGTTACACATCCCAGCATCAATGAAAAAATTCCCTTAACTTATTAATATGACATTTTTTATGTCATTTAGTTTCACTGTCTACTTTGTAAGTTTCTGTGTTGGTCTTCAAAATGTGTAGTGTTCAGTAAAATAGGAATGAGGAATTCCTTTCTGTCTTTATTTAATTTTTGGATGAATAATGATAATCAAAATTGTTGGTCATGTCAGTGGCTCACAAGCGGTAGTAACTGAAAACCACTGCTGAGTATCAAAGAAGTTATCCCATAGCTGCCTACTACGTCGTGTCAGTTTTGTTTTCTTTTAATAGATCATGTATTGCCATTTGGCAATTCCTGTAAGATGTTATAAAAAAAAATTATTCTTTTACCTTCAAAATTTTGCTGGGGCCTTGAGTTTAAATAGGGCTAGTAAAGTCACAGTAACACGCTTTATATTACAGGGGAACTGTTTGATTGGTGTATAGTTTATAGCACCAAAATAAAATTTGCTGTTTGGGATGAGGAAAAGGAAGAAGTTTCTAAAGCTTGTATATCAATTTTGAAATATGCAAAGTTTTGGGTATCTAAAATGCTATCATTTTCCGGGGATGCTTAACCTGATATTTGATTATATTTAGTCATTACTTTATAATATTCAAAACTGTGTAAGGTTTTGTCTCTCTCTGCCTTGGTCCTGACACAGTATGCTGCAAAAACAGAGTTACATTTATTATCTGCTGAAAATACATTTTTGCCCTGCAACCTTTTTGTATCTTTTTCTCTTTTTTTTTGACTCAGTACTTAGTGAAGTACGAATAAGTATTTGTATTATGAACATGAAATTTCAGATACAATCCAGCTATGAAATGAATAAAATTTATCATTTTGCACGCTGCTCTTGAAAAATTGTGACAAAGTTGGAATTACTTTTGTCTTTTTTGTTAAAAATCTTAGTTTTAAATCAGTCTTCAAAATATTTGGTGAAAACTACGTATGTCTAATTTTATCTGACTATTCTTGATGAGTGAATGAAACTAATTCTTCTGAAATCTTCACATTTGTAGTTTATTTAATACATTTGCTGTTTCTTTAATGTGTATGGCTATGTGATTATGCCATCAACTTAAATATGTTCTCCCAATATGACCTCTAGTGAATACAGATGGTATCTCACTCTTAACAATCAGATGTTGAGTCTCTTATGAAGACACCTTTGTTACCTGATCCAATGTTTCACCATTACCCTACTTATAAAAACAGTTGGCCAGTCTTCTGAGCAGCAGTTTCAGAAAGGATTTTTCTTTTTGTCTGACGTACTGAAAATAATGATGTGTAAGTTTTAACCAAGTTGCAACCCAGAGGCTTTATGCAGTCAAGTAAGGGAAGCAAGGTCAGGGAAAATCAAGGAAAACCTTCCTAACTTTCAAAGGCATGGGCAGCACGTTTGACTCTGGACTGCAGGTTGTGTTTCTGGAAGTGCCTGTGGTGCTTATCTACGTAAACTGGTGAAACAGAACAGTAGAAGTGAAGCTGGAGAACAAAACTGTTGATATTGCAGACATGACATCCAACCTACATGTATGCCAGATGTTTTACTTCACACCAGCTCTAGTCTGGTCCCATGGATCTATTAGCAGTTAGGGCTTGTTAGGATGGCCCCACACCTATATTTTCTGGTTTCATCTGAAGGGTGACTGATTTGTGCAGTGCAAGAGCAACTCCAGTATGTAGTGGAGCATGGCAGAAGATGAAGAAGTTTGCTTCAAAAGTGTCATCACGGTCTGAAATAGGAATGCAGTATAATACAGATCAGGATGCACTCTTGAAGTGGAACCCAGGAACATGGTAAGGTCTGTGGTCCTTGCCATGTGCTCTTGCTTCAGTGGAAGAGCTTGCAGCGCAGTTCTATTGCCTAGAAATAAAGAATTTAGCCACAGATTTCTCATTCCACATCTCAATATCTTGGCCCATGTCAAAAGTATATACAGAAGAGTTCTGTATGCTCTCAAATTTCTGTCTTCGGAACCTTAACAACAAAAGCCTACTCAAGGGTAAATGCTAGTATAATCTCCTCCCCATTGCCACTCTGTCCCTCTACTCCTCCTTTCCTTGCTTCTTATCCTTTCACTGTCTGTCTTTGCTTCCTCTATACCTACCTCCTCTCCATCTGTCCGTTTATTCTATTGTTTGTCCATTTCTCCTTAGTCCCCTACTACTTCTCTCAAATGAATTGCTGTTGAGCATTTTATTTTCCCTTGCTGCTTTTCCTGTAGTCCTATTCCTTACTACAGCTTTCTGAAATATCACATAATGTTCTCACTTAGTTGTGTTTGTGTTTTACCAGGCAGAAGATAAACTTAACTAGTGGTAGTTCCCAGAAATAGGTTCTTTTGCTTTTAAAGATGGAAAGCATTTTGAGCATTTTTAAAATTCTCTGCAACTTCTGAAATAATTACTAGTTATTTGGTAAAGCCCTCAACTGGAAGACTGTTTCAGTCAAAGCAGTGACAAAAACACATGCTTTGAATTCTTGGACATATGCAATTTCTGGCCTGCTGAGTTGTACTTTGTGTAGTTTTTACCCTAGCTAAGATGCTGACATAAGTTATTTTTAGCTGACTTTAAAAAACATCTGATACATTTCATTTTCTGTTGTTGCATTGTAAGAACTTTCAATATGTATCCCATTCCTATAAATTAGTGACTTCTGGAGTTTAGATTAATGAACTCTCATTAGTTATTTCCTTTGCATTTTGTTTCCTGTATAACTTTGGAGATGATTACTTGAATTACTTGTACAGGCAGTGGCTTTAAGTACTTTTCTGTTTCTTTCCTGCTGTGGTGACAAGTGCCTCATTCAATTGTTTCAAAATGAATGCCTTAAGTGGCTTTTCTCCTTTTTGAGTGTCCTCCTCTGTTGCAAACTTCACTGAAGCTAAAACTTTGATTATAGGATCATTCTGTTCATTAGGACTTCAGGATTTTTTTTCCTGAAAAAGTTATTTCCCAATAAGTAATTGCTTCAGTTACATAGTCCTGGAAAAAAATTACAAATGAAGCTTCTAATAACCTTATTGAATTACATGTGCCAGGTCTACAAAATGGCATGAAAAATCTTTTTCTCGGTTATTTTTGGGATAAAATGTGGACTAGTCCATGTTAAGAGGAGTGCTATCTCCTCTGCAATAAAAAGAATGATTTTGCTCTCAAACCCAGGGCTATATTGAAAAGAATTGTTGTCATTCTACTTAAAAAAAAAAAATCCTGCCATTTCAGACTGTATTGCGGGTCACCAGCAACAATAAAGCAGAACAAAGAAGCTCATAATGAGAATTTTTTCCTCTTTGGACTCATCACGTTTACGCAACATTTTGCAAAATGAAAAATATTGCATTTTTGAGTATGTATATTTTAAATATTTATGAGTAGTGAATAATTCCTTTCAGTAAGAAATAAAAATGACTCCTGATCCTTTAGCATGCCACAGTTATAAAACCATTCCTCAAATTCATTCGGTATTCCAGATGTAAAATGAAAATTTCTGCAATGGCTTTTTACAACTTATTGAAACATTTCTAATGTAGATGATCAATTCTGACAGGTTTGTGAGATTTTAGTGGTGGCAGATGAAAAATCAGGAAGTAAACTTCTATTTCTGTTATCACGAGCCCTACCACTGGAGAACATGAACAAAATTTTGCTGGTCAGTGTTTTTGAAACTGCAGTCATAAGAATGCTTAAATCATTAAGTTGCCTTTGATAAAGTAATAACACATTGTTCTTTTCATGTAGCTATTTTAATACAACAGATGCATATTGTGCCAAGAATTTGCTTCTTTTTCTGACTCATCTAGTCTTTAACTTACATTGAAGTCATGATTTGGGCAACTTTCTGATATGAAAAACAATTCAAGAGAAAAAAGTTTTGATATTACTGTAGAATAATTAAGAAAAGGCTGGGTAATGATAAATAACGCTACAATTGATTTTCATTTTTTAAAACCAAACAAAGTTTCGTCTGACTTTTGATATTTTGTGTATGAGTAGTTAGATGTGATAACAACAACAATATGGTGATCAGTAGCAATGCAGTAACACATAAAAAGGACAGTGAACTCTTGGTTTTAATTTCTCCAGGATGCTGCTTCACTTAAATGCCTTATTTAGTTTTGTTTTGGGTTGGTTTTGTTTTGTTGGTGGTTTTATTATTGTTTGTATTGGTTAGAATGGGTTTGACAAATTTAGTTTTGGTTAAACACTGCTGTATTCACTTCAAAATAATTCTACTATTCCATCATAGTGTCGTTTTGGAGCCTGTTTCTGTGCACTGATCCATCTGAGCTGTTCTGTGAGGGACTCCATTGATTTTATGTAGCCACAGGAGGCTAACCAACAGACTAGCCTGTAATATCAGTCGCCTTTTAATTTGTATTAAAAATTGTATTTTTGGATGTTTGTCTGTTACTTTAGCAAAAAAAAAAAGGTAGATTTTGTCACCAAGAAAATCTCCTTACATTGTTACAATTCATCAGTAAAACTATTTTGCTACTTTTGCTCTTTTCACCATGCTTATTTCATATCTTTTCTTAATACCACAATAAAACATCACCCCATTAGGATTGCAAATGCAAACCTTCAATAATTATCTCTAGTATCAATGGAAACTAAAAATTACAGGCAGCATAAATTAATTTAAGTTCAACTGGCCTATTATTTTAAGCTCGCACCAGTATTAAAGTTTCTCATTACAATTGAAATTATTTTAATGTGACATATTGAATTATAATTAATATAATTAGAAATAATAAAATATAATTCAAAGACTGTTTATTCAATAGAACCTGTTCCCATAGAAACAAGGAGCAAGAGATTCAATTTATTCAGGTTTTATGGTAAATAAATATTATTCTGCTGTGCATATTTAATGCTACCGCATCTGTTTCACAAGATTATCACAAAAAATCAATAGGCAACTGAATATAGGATATTTCCTCTACTTTTTACATGGAGTTTTAGTTGCATTCTTTGTAAAAAAACGAAGCAAAACAAACCAAACCCAGAGTAAATTTGTTTGTGCACCAAGAAGAGCCACAGATGTTTTCTTGTTATTGATCTTCAGCAATAATGATTTTTAAGCGTTGAAGAAGTGCATATGGGGATTTTGTTTGAAGGCCAAGATTAAAAAATAGAAAAAACCCAACAAAAACCAACAAAACAAAACATGGAGGAAATAGGAGGCTAAAGAGCTGTATCGAGACTGCCAGCAGTCAGCACAGCTTTCATCTTACGCAAGTACTGTGGGCTTGTGTTTGCAAAACCTCATGATTTATTTAGAATTTTAATTAAAGAAAAGAAGTTATTGGAACAGCATCCTAGCAGTACCTAGCATCTGCCGACCGTGGCTAATGATTTTTACAACCTCATCTGCAAACACTCCATTAAAGAAGCTAACCATGACATCTGACACAACTGAAGCAAGTGAGTGAGGGAAAACAAACCTTGCCTGCAGCTATCACTAATATAAGAGACAGAATAAGGGTAAAAAAACCCCACAATACGTGCAAAGTATTGTAGCTTCAGGGCTCAATCTCAACTCCTTGGGAAGAAGGATCATCACATACGCATGAGCAGCATGTAAAGCGTTTTGGCCTCTGGATGCTCTCTTGACAGCTTTTTCAGAATTTGCATTTTTTCTGTTTTCCAAAGAAAAGAAAAAAAAAAGACACTTTAAAAGCATAAGGCCCTCGAATTTTTGTTTAATCATACTTGTCATTTGGTCTCTCTGTAGCTCTTTAAAAACTAATGCTTTGCATTTGGTTGGAATTTCACTGTGCATGGTACAACTGTAAGTACAGCAACTACTGGGTGCAGAGGCAGATGATGGTCAGAAGTGGTTACTGATGGGGCATGCGAAGGGACAATGTGGCTGTAACTTCCCTGCTCAATGGCTCCAGCTTTTCTTCTCTGCTTAAGAACTCTATCCTCATCTTCTTGGTTTCAAATAAGTTAAATACTGCAGCAAACTGGATCCATTCAAGATTCTCTTCAAAGTACCCCTTTGGGATTTAGCCTAACAACCAGCAAATTCTAGCATTTTCCTTGGGGAAAAAAAAAGAAAAAGAGAAGTAACTGCTACAAAGTTACTTGGTTAAGCTATGTCAGATTGGTTGTCCTCCTCTTACACAGTTGTTGGAGATGGGAAAGAGCTTTGAAGTGTTGCAGCCCTTTCCCTGCCAGTGCAGGGTGCTTTACTGCATTATAACACAATAATGCCGCACCATACTTACATAGTGCATATATCTCTGGATATCTGCTAGAGAAGTCTTGACTCTTAGGTCTGAGACTGCTCCAGACCAACCTGTGCATAAGGACAGACACCACATGGGAATGTACAGGCACACCAAAATATCTGTAAGTGTCTGCAACAACAGCTGAGCTCCTTCTGATAATCAAGTGTGTGTAAAACAAAGATAACCCCACCAAAGGTCAGATATTGTATACTTCGGAGTTTACGGAAGCTTGAAAAAGTTGACTAGAGAGCTTCATTTGACACAGAACATTTTAATGGGCAGGTTCTTGCGATAGCTGAATCATTGTAAAGCTTGACATGTATTTTGTGCGGTGTATCACAGGTTGAAAAATATCCCCCTGCTGCTACCTAAAGTCATTCTATGGCTTGGTGTATTTAATGAACGTATTAAACTTGTGGGTTATAAGAGACTGTGTAAAAAGTACTCATACAAAGAAAAGAAACATGCCGAGTTTTCCATCCCCTGTTCCTTTCCAGCAGTGGGAAAGCTTCTGATCACTGAAAATGACTCTATAGAAAAAGAACTTGCTTTCTTTTGGAAAACGAACAGTCTCCTTAGGGAATCAGGGCTCTTTTCCTGGCAGATTGGGTTTTTATTCCAATCCCAAGAACAGTGTAGCAATGTTTTTTTTTATTGTTCTGGAAGAAAATATACCTGTACAATAAGAGTTCTTGTGGTTAATACAATCCCTTCACACCAGGCATCTTTGTTAGTTAGTATGCACTGGGTTTCACGCTATTGTCTGGCTGGCAGGCTTCAGCTGCTTTTTGTAATACTGCAAGCATGTATCAGTCCTTTTACAGCTGAAGTGAAAATCCTTAAGCTTTCTTTTGATTGCCAGTCATTCTCTATGTATTAAACTTCACCTAAATGCTATATAATTAAGTGTATTTTTTCATGTCCCATGTCTTCTCAGTATGTTCCCTTTAAATCACATGGGTATCATGGAATTTATTTGCAGAGAACTAGTGGGATTTCAGAAATGTCCTCTAAGGAGATGCTTCATAAAATGCTGCATACAGAAGCATTCAGAAAATTCAGCTGAACTTGTATGAGGCCTTAAAATATTCTGTATTGATTTACAGAAAAGCTGCTGGACTTAGGTTGCTTCATGCAACAGTACTGAAAACTTTCAGACAGACAATGGAAAAAGTAATTTGGACTCAGCTCAGAAAAAGCTCTATCTGCTCTTATTGCCCATCTTGCAGTTTGTTAATGCTTCAGTTGGGAAGCTGACCTCAAACACATTCAGACTAAGTAGTTTTATTAGGCACTGAAGTGGAAGAAGCAGTCAGAAGTTCAAGTACATCTGTAGGCTCAAGCCAAAAATCTCAGATTTATGTGTTTTCAATTAGTCTCTTTACTCCATAATTAGAAGCTGGAGATACTAGGTCTGAGTTTTAAGTATCTACAGTTAACACAAAATTGAATGGGGATTTCAGATCCCCCTAGTTATCCCCAGCTATAGTTGCAGCAGCTCTGAGAAGAGCAACTGTCAAAACATGTATTTCAATGTTTAACTTTAGACAGCTAGATGTAATTTTTTGTGCTTCATTGGTTTATTTTTTCTCTCTATGAACCGTACCTCCATCAGAAGATCTGTTGCATTCAAATCCTGCTTTCTCACCTGGCTGGATTCTGCACAGCCTGAGCACTCTCAGCCCACGTGTTTCGGGTGGCCAGAGTTATTCATGTCAGCCTTGTGAAAACAGTGCAGAGACAGAAAACATGCATGATTCTTTTCCATTTGTTGCATTACCTTTGTTTGATTTGTTTTCGGGCATGGATTGATGGGCTAGAAATAGTTCAGTTTTCATATTCTGAGATAAATAGGAGGGGGCAAAGAATCTGTCTCTATTGCAAGAACATACTTGAAATTGAATTATTGTGAGACAATAAAATCTATTTTTAGAGCAATTTTTCAAACTATTGCATTGCTTTTCAGACTTAAAAGTACCATTGCCTTATTACATCTAATTAGATAGATGTCTAATCTCATATTTATGAATTTCAGTATTTATATAGTTCAAGAGATATGTTGAAAGTCCACGCCAGATTCTTTTACATGTCTGCTGCTTTGTAAGGGAAGATATAATCTATTATCCTTGAAAAAAAAAAGTTCGTTGCTGGAATAGTTCACAAACTGTGTTCCTAAAGAGGTGCCTCTTGCTGATCTCTGAAAGGGATAGTAGTCTTTACAGTCAGGTCCTTGTCAACTCTTGATGAGTTTTCTTAGAGGATTATCGAATATGCTAAATGGTTCCCTAGTGCTAATTTCATACATACAATTTTAATAATTGTTAGCCAGGTGATACACAGTTGCAAATCAGAAAGGAGGATTGTTCTAGGAACTACAAGGAGTTAAAGGTAGGCTAAAATCAGCCAGCCTAGGGGAAAGGAACTGTGGAATTTTATTTTGATTTTTTTAAAAAATGAAATCTAAAACCAATGAAAATCAGGTTTGCACTTGGCCTTTTAATGGTTAGATAGTCCCTTGCCTTTCTCTAGATACTGGGAAGAACCAAATGCCCTGGTCTTTCCCTTGGCACATGATGAGATTGTTGAGTCTTTGCAGAACAGTAGGGTAAATTCAATAGGTCCAATTTTACTGTGGGCTTACGGGACCAATCCTGGCAATGCGGTGTGTGTTAACATGCAACACTATTCCAGAAAATGAATACACTGCATAACAGTACCAGTAGTTCTGGCCCAAGTGACTTTTCCTTTGCCCTGTATCCTTTCTGAAAATCAAGTCTATATCCTGTCAACATTCTGTTATTCACAGGTGAATTATTTGGCTTGTGGATTAAATGTACTCAGTTCTTACTCGGCAAGTAAGAACTTTTATTAGATGTCATGCGGTGCTGTTATCTCACCCCCTACCATAGGACTTGATGTGGTTGATTGGAAAAGGAATTGTTTATTTCAAGTCTAAGTATAGGACAGTATGTGTATCAAATGCACATGTGGTTTAAGTTTATGCTTTTATCTGATTTGTGGCACTCCATACATGCCTTGTGCTCTGATATAAAGCACACTTAGAGAATCCATTTGGCTTTTTGATCAGGGAGGAGGATCTGGCACCTAGGATTTTTGCATTTCTCTTGGAAATTGTTATTGTTTGACAGATACAGGAGCAGTAGGCAGCACCAAAGATCTCTTCAAGAAAGGATGAAACTGTGCTCTGGTGAGTTTTTTCTCAACTTTTAAAATTTCTTCTGCTGATGTGAATGTCATAGGTGAATGTGATATCTGAACTAGGTGAGAGGGAAGCATTACTGGCTTGGAGGCTGTTTGCAGTGTTTCGTTCACGAAGAACTGGTGAATTACCTTGTTTGTCTTCTCTTTGCTCTGCTGGCATATATTTCAGGTGGAGCACAATTGCACTGTAGAAGGTTGATTGGCAATTAATAGCTGTTATTGCTACTTAGTATCATCCTTCCATCTGCGTCTCTAAAGTGGTAGTATGTTTTAAACCTTACAAAGCACAATATGTGAAATGATTAGACTAGTGAAAATGAACGTCTTGAATTTACTGTTTTTGTATTTTACTGACTTTTTACTGTTTAACCTTCTGGAAATGTATAGTAGAGGCTTGAATTGTCTGTTTGACAAGAGATACTGGACAGATTGCATGAAATAAGCTAGTCAAGGTTTAATATTTGGAATTAATCTTGCAGTGAGCAAACCGTATATTACAGCTATCTCTGCTATTGGTAATTGATGTATTTGGTTTTATTGTTTTAACGGGGATAATAATATCCACACAAAGTGGCACTATGTCCCAGGTACTTCAGGTAGGTTTATATCAACCCTGGAGTAAAGCTAAACTGGGAGCTTTGTATCTAGGTGATTCTTTTATATTGTTTCCTGTATTTATTGGAGGTCCCACACTTGTCTGCCTTAAGCAGTGTAGAACTACTTTGGGGCTGCTCTTATATTTAGTTCATGGTATATGAACATGCATGGTAAATTATCCTTGGTTTTCCAAGACCTGTGTGTGGCTATGACCCAATCTAACCTGGTAATACCAAACACTATCATGCACAACAGTTGCATATCTGTAATCTGAGGAGATGTTTCTGCATTTTAGAAGCTGAAAGACATTTTGTTCAGATTCCTTTCTTGCAGCTTTCTGCTTCTATTTGCAAGTCTTTGAAAGTCTGCCTACCGTAAGAAACTCCCCACTGGATCCATATTTTCCACATATTATTTGCTTGAAAATTTCAATTGCTAGGATAGAAAATATTTTTTTTTTGTAACCCAGCATGTTGCAGCTTGTAGTCTGTTTCTGCCATGACCACATTCTGCATGTAGACACATTAAAAAATTCTCTCTTTCTCTCTTTTAAAAATGGTTAGCTATTCTTCATTTATATAGGTGTATTTGGTTTAGGGCCTCTTATATTATACATTGTTTTCGTTTGCACAAATCTTACTGCACATTATCATTGATGGAGGCATTCAAACTACAGAATCCCAGAGGTAAAAAAAGAGTGCAAAATGCTGGGAAGACAGATTCCATTAGAAGTCTCCTCCTGCTTTGTCCAGTATCTTGAACTTTAGGTCACACTTCAAAGCTTATATCTTTCTGCAGGCTTTTTTCAGGGAGATGTATAAAGCATTTTATCTGATTCAGGACAGAGTTGGATATTTCTAGGTTTTGGTTGGTGGCTGAGTTTGCATCATCTTATACTACTGTGACTGAACCTCTGAAACATTCTCCACTGATGCCTGGGACATCCAGTTTCTGTAGCAAGTTTGGCAACAAGGTGGCTTGATTCCACTGTTGAAGGTTAGGGAGTGGAAACTTGCAAAGGGATAGCAATTACTATACGTTGGTCATTGATGTAGTGGTAAATGCAAACATGGGCAAGCTAACGTTTCTGGTGTCCCAGGCTTGGCAGCAGTATGAAGAAATCTTTACCACTCTGCTTTCCTTGCAGCCCTCCAACTGACTGCACTGCTGGGGTTGACTCCCTGTAACCTCCCTGATCCCTTCTCAATGTAGATTGTCACCTGCATTTTTCTGCAAATGGAAACATGAGACAAGTGTACAGGGACTAAGGAGGTACAAGAAGGATATAGAAATCTGAAGAAGAGTCCTGAAATATTCTCTTTCTTTTTCCATTTTTTTTTTTCCCCCTGAGTCATGTACTAAAACTTCCAGAAGGCAGAAAAAGAGGACAGGTCAGATCTTAAACCCCAAAGTGTCTTGTGTGCAGGAAAAGGGCAAGGTAGTAGCCCATTAGGCACGGGTAGGTGCAGAGTGTGCTCAGATGCATAGTCATACACAGAAGCTCAAACTGCGTACCTCCTCCTCCTTTCATGTTGGTCTGTGAATATATTATCTAGCCCCTTGATTCAGTGACACTGAGTGGAATAAAATGACAGTGCCAGTGTGCAGGGCACATTTTCTCCAATTTGCAGCTAATAATTTTGGTAATGTATGTGTTAAATAATCTCCGTAAATGCCTGAAAATACAGCTTAATGAATGCCCACTCATATGCTTGAACACAAACGATTACAAAGATTCCGTATTACTACAGGCAATTAACTTATACTTATTTAAGATTTACTTTTACATGGCCAGCAGGGATACATCCCTCCTGGGTTGTGACCAGATGTTTAAACATGAAGACTGTAATTTTAGCTTTTATAGCAAGTATATGCCTCAGTGGTAATGGATTTGACTCTTTCCAGCAAGCATCTCAAATCCTGCAATTTGGTGGTCAGTTTAAGGAAAAAGAAATGCGCTGCAAATGAGTAAAAACCGGTCTGCATCTCATATCAGTGGATCCTCTGGAGCCAGCTGCATAACTAATGGAATCAGCTGCTGGCCTTTTCACCCATGTGGAGCACATTCTCTCTTAATATAATAACTGCAATCCCACAGTCTGACGTAGTTTGGGAAGAAGTGAATTTTGGACTCACTGAAGCACAAGCCTTTCAAGCAGCATGTTTGGTTAGGAGTGAATGAGTCCAGCGTTAGAGCCGGTAATGGAGAGGCAAGATGCCTAGAATCTATTTGCAGCTCTGTCATTGATTCCCAGCAGGAGCACAGATGCATTCAAGTGCTTGAAACTCATTCTCTTTTTTTCCAGTCTCCATCTCCAGCAATCTCTGTTTAATAAACATTCATTTCTGCAATGCCCCTGCCCCTAGTTTTATGTTGCCATGCGTCTAAGGCACTTAAAGATACGGTTCCCAGAGATGTGTCTGCTTTCCCTGCCAAAACTTAATACCACTTAATGAACAACATATTATCTCAAATACTTATACAACAAATGTGTTCTCTAGATACAGCAACTTTTTTTAAAAAACCATGCAGGATTCTACATCATTGCTTGGACTTTTTCAAATGTCAGTCTTACTCATTACTTCTGCAGTGGCTAGATTGGAGTGAGACCGTACCTGTGTCAAAGCTTTTGAGCCTCAAATATTATATCAAGATGACAGATTTCACGTATTTTCGTGGGAAAGGAAGGTCATGCATACTTGGCATTTCAAAATCACTGTCAGCTGTGCCTAGAAAACTAGGGGCTTGAAAGGCCTAAGTATATGCCTCAGCGAGACCACCTGCTTTTCAGAGGTGGAGATTTTCCCTGTCATTTCTTCACCCAGGGCTTCCATCCTGTTAGTTTCACCTTAAATTCCTATTTTGACTTACAACTGTGTTTTTGGGGTTGAAAAGAAAATCTTGCTGTTCACCTTTAGAAATTTCATGGGGTTTGGCTAGTTTAATACTTGCCAAAGCAAAGATGTGTCTTTGATTGAAATGGTAAATTCAGTACCCTTTGTGCCTCCTTTCTGGAACCTAAGATTTGTTCCTCTTAAAGCATGTCTGTTTGGGGAGCAATTTGGTGAGACAAAGAGTTAATCTCTGCAATATGGTCACTGCAGCTGACAAGTACTGGGTTCCTCTGCACACCCGTATCGCTACGTGTTGAAAGTAATTTTTTTTAAAAAAATATGGTTCCCAGTCCTGCCTCTCCATTTCCTGAGCAAAATGCAATATATAGCAAACAACATACCATCCAAAATCTTTATAGCTATAAGCTGGCAGAGTCTAAAACTATTGTTTTAAAATAGCTATTTCAGCCTCTTCATATTGATACAAACCCCTAGTCTCTTTGAATGGGCCTAGTATTGGGGCACATTATTCTAGTTCTTAGCTATTTACATGATAAATCATGTTTTATTGAATTCGTGTTTCATCAGGGTCATCCTGTAATTTAAAAGAGCAGCTGACAGAAAAGCTTGAAAGGCTGAGGATGGAGCATTTATGCTTCCTGCAGGAAAAAAGAAACAGAAGTGGTATGGGGAGTCAGCAATTCTAGGAAAGCCATTTGGTTGCTGGCAGCGCAAGCCCTGTGCTATCGCTGAGCTCTGCTTGGGCCAGGCTACCTTGCTGAACAGATACTGACCTCTGGCAGCACAGCCTCCCATGCTGCAGGCGTAGACATGGAAATGTCTTTTTTTTAAATGATAGCAGTATATCAGCTGAAATCCATTTTCCTTTAACCCTCTAAAGGACACTTTTGCATGTTTTCAAGCAGCAAGCAGGCGTTTCAATTTCCTAACTCAAGGTATACCTGGAAACGTGCCGTCTTGGCCAACCTGTAATCATTTCTCCTCCATCTCATCCAAAGCTCTCCTCCAGCAGTCCGAGTTCATGCCTGGGAACAGACAGGCTTTTTGGGCTGTGCTTTTGTGCTTGCTTTTGTTCTGAGGGGAGAATGTGTCGAGTGCTTGGTAATGGGGAGGTGTCTTGTTTTCACTCGGATTCAAGCTGGCTCCGAAGTCCTTCCTGCTGTCCTGTCAGGACTGTGCATTAACATCTGCCAAACTCTTCTCAGGTTTTATTCAGCCACCGAGAGCCAAGAAGGGCTGATGGTGTTCCCTGCAGCTCTGGCTTCCTAACAGCAAAGAGGCGAAACACTGCATACCCAGACATCCCACCAAATTCCCATAGTTGGCTATCTGTGGAAACGTTAACACTGTGAGCAGCGAGGGTTGATGGGGCTGTCATTGTCTTTGTCTCTGCCAGGGACAGGCTGCTGGTATTGTAACCGCTTGTGGAGCAAACATCGCAGATACCCATGGCGTCTTGCAAGTCCAGCCTTGCAGTCTGCTCATGCAGCAAATGTGCAGGCATGGGATCAGGCAAGGCCAACGGTTGCCCTCTGGAGCTGGTGGCACGTAAAATCCCAAATGTGGGAGGCCCCATGGCACCCATTAGGCAGCTCGGCCAGTGGGGGGCTGCAGCAGCTGCGTGGATGGGAGTTGACCAAGCTAACAGTGAGCTCCCCACAAGGAGACTGCTCTCCTGGATCTGGGATGAGCAGTGCAAAATGTTGTGATATCAGTAGCAAGTCTTATGGACTCTCTCTCTCTGTCTCTCTTTTGAAGCAAATCAATGTCAGATTAACCGCTATAAAAGAGATAGCTATGTTAGAAATAAAAGGTGAGGCAGCTAGATAAATCATATTGTATCCTTTAAGGGGTAATATCTTATATTTATAGTACTTTTTTATAAAAGTGGAAAGCTCTTATAAGTGAACAAAAATGGGAAGATATTTCGAATGCCTGAAGTAACCTCAGGAAAAATGAGCATTAGAAACAGTCATTCAGGTCTGTGCACAGCAGGGTGTGTTATCTGCTGTACACACAGCAAGCTCAGCTTCTCACGGTTGTGAGCAAGACTGAATTTGCTGCCTCCTGGTCAGTATTTAGTTAGCTAGCCACAGAAGGTCACACTTGCTCCTACCTCAAGGCTGAGAGTGGGGGAAGCTGTTATTTGGATGGGACACCTTTTCTCTGGTCTCTGGAGCAGCTTCTCTTCTTGGCAGCCCCTGCAGGGGTGCAGTCCCACCTGCTGTCCCTGTGGCTCTGCGTGGGCCGTCTGGAAATGGGCCACAGGTTCTCTCTGCAAAAAGCCTTCTCCTGCCCCGGGCTTTCTGCTGCAGAAGCAGCAGGATACTCTGTTATGACCCTGTTGATATAGCCTATCTATGCAGTTGTCGGGGAAGGCCATTACTAGGGTTCAGATAGTTCATTTATGTTAGAGAGCTGGCTTTTGGGTGCCTGGTCCTGTTCTGAAGTTTTTCTGATTGAGTAGGTCAAAGGCTGAGTGTCGTGGACGTGTTGATCCATTGATCTACATGGGGTGTGATTTTAAGAGGAAGCATCCTCCCCTTCCCCATCTCCCAGATCTTCTTCCTCTCTCCCCAAGGAAAACAAACACGTCTAAAGACCGAGCAGTCTCCAAAGGTTTTCTCAGCAGCTGCCAGAGGAAAGTTTCATTTGAAGAAACATATAAGCCAAATGAGACCTGGGATAATTCAGAGAGGGAGAACAAAGGAAATCCAACTACAGATCAGGTCATGCTCCCCTCCACTTTTTGTCTTGCTGGCTGAGGAAATGCACTTCAGGTTGGCTTTCGTCTCCTTGGGATTGCTGTTCCCTCCTTATGGACAGCTGGGGATTTGGGTGATGAAAGACAAGTTGGCAGCTTTTTGCTTTATGTGTGGAAATGTCTACTTCTGACCTAGAATTTATCAAAGGAGCAAAGCAATAATGGCAGTGAAAGAGCTGTTGGAGTTGCTCTGTTCAGTAATGAGGAGATGCTCTCTGCAGTGATGCTGGATGCAATTGCTAAATCCAATTAAAGTAGCTGAGATGGAAAAAGCCAGTCAATGTCACTTTTCTACCTCCTCTAGAGCATTAACTATTCTACAGGTCACAAATATAACTGTTTACTAGAGACATTCCCAGGCATGGACAGACATAAACACTCAAGATGACATGTAGAACAAGGGACCTGATCTCTCAAAAATTATTTTCTATATTTAGCATCTTTTCTCGCAGAGAGTAAGCCCGGCTCTTCACAGCACCTCAGTGACCTTGGATATACTTGATTAAACATTAGTAAATTAACTCTGTTAGTTTTAGTTTATTTTTTTTTCCCCTTTTTTTCTCTAGGGCAACTAGTAACCAGAACATAAAAGCATTAGATACATTTGAAAGCAATTTTGAAGCTCTTATATTCATTTCAGCTGAGGACTGATATTTGACTTGTGACTTAAATCTTTGAATACCTTTGACTATGTGACTATCTCTATTTTAAAGAGCTACAGAGATGAGAGGCAAATGTTTTTTATGGGTCTGTGGCATATTCTGCTGGGTAGTGTTACTTTCTGCTGAGCTGAAACCCAGGGAAAGCAATTGAATGTGGTGGATCGGGCTTGGTAAAAAGAAATATTTTCTTCATGTGACATAGAACTAAAGCTACTGAAACTAAAAATGGCATCAGTCTCTTTGGTGCATAACAAAGGGTTGTGAGCCTTAGCAGTAAGGGCTATCCCATTTGAAAACATTGTAATTTAGGATTATTATTTTTTTTTAAACCTACAGGGTGTTTGGAAGACCCTTGTCGTGGCAGAGTGTCCTGTACATCTACTTAGAATAGAAGCATCTCATACCTCTTTTGGAAGCTTCTGATCATTAGGATGTTGAGATAGATGGTCTCAGGTCACATCCAGTTTTACTTTTACTCCTTTGGTAGAAAAATAAGGAAATAGAAACTGACTTAGCTTACCCAAAAGAGGGAGCCTCCCTGAAAGAAACAGAGAGGGAGAAAAAGGCTGGAGTGAGGAGGAATGAGCAGGCAAAATCTGAAGAAGCCCACCACAAAAGATAAAGCAGATCCAGACAGAGCAGATGCTAATACAGAAGGTATCTGCATGATAGGGCTGGCCTTGGTTGCATGTAGAGATGACACAGATGCTAAGCACATGTCTGAAAATCTTCAAATACGTGTTTTTCAGATCCTGAACTCATCTCTATCATCAGCTCATGATGACAATAGAACCAAACCAAAATCCAGTTGCAAACCTTCTTAAACTCAAAGGAAATTCATCTTTGCATTTAAGCATGGTGGGTTGGTGCCATTACAAATTTAGTAGTGGTCAGCTGCTTATTCACATCATGAAAGTCATCAAACCATTGGCAGTGCTGGGACTTGTTTGAAGAGAAAAGATATTCTTCTTTATAAAGAGGAATACGTAAGATTGCTGAACTAATTTTGAAATTATGAATAAGTTTCATCTGGCATGCAAAAACCTCACTGCCTAGTAGAATTAAATAGCTGTGAGCTTATGTGGTAGTTTCTTTTCATGAAGTCATTGGCCATCAGACATGATATGTTTTGATCAGCTTATGCTTTCTCGTATGTAGATAGTTTGATTATCCCTTGTCATTGCTAGTGACAATATTCACAAGTACAATTAGTATTCATAGTGAACGTCCAGCTCTTTTTTACAGTCAATCCAAATTTTGTCTCAGTAACTATTTGTACCGGTAGACTGGATAGGTACACGTGACTTGTAAAGAAATACTTCCTTTGCATGGTTCTAGATTTCTTTCACTTTAGCTGCAGTCTGATGGCTTTTTTTTGAGGAGTAATCAGTTTCCCTGTGATTTTTCTGAAAATGTTGCTATTGGTTTCCTGCGTGATTTTGAATATCCTAATAAATGTTTTGTGCATCACTAGGTATCCCTTTTGACCAATTTTATTTTTTTAATTTAGAAAATGTGGCAATAAGTTTGGTGACATTTAGAAACTGTTTCCTTCTCACGTCTGTTTCGATTTCCAATTGAGGTAAAAGCATACTTTGCTCTTTATAGGAGAGCAAAGCTTAGTGTCATTACAATGTTTTATTCAGAGTATCTTTCATTCCCTTTAATCCACTGAAATGTCTCATTGCTTGTTTAAACACTCAGAAGTGATGGCTTCATTGAACCATCCCATTCATCAACAGCTCGATTCACGCCTACCACTGCCTGGCATTGAGAATCTGTTGCCAAAATCCGTCAGACAAAAAAAATTTCTTCTTGCCTCAGTGACAGATGGTGCTCCCGAGCAAAGATCTTTCTGCCTGTAAAGTACTGTCTCTTTTTTTTTGCCACAGACTTATATTAAGCAGCCACAGCGTCATCAATACAATGTTGTTCCACCAGACTGGGCCAGCAGGTAAGAATACAGCTCTGTGCTTCTGCTTTGCAAGGCTGGGTCAGCAGCTAAAACCCCTGTCCAGACACTGTACCATCATGCCATTAGCGTGCTGTATCGTGATGTCCAGCTCTACTTAAATGGACTATGTTGTATCAGGTCCCACGCCATGCTGATGCAGTTATGGGATCCTCAGAGCTGAGCTGGTTTGTCTCTGGATCCCATGCCAAATGGCCTGCCCTGTTCATTTGGGTGCACCAGAACATGGACGTGCCTCTAGCCTGTTCTTCTGTATCCCAAACTGCTAGGAAATAACTCTGTGCGAAGTTTTTCCCTGTCTAGTTTTTCCACGTCCCATTTAATAACCTTTGAATCCTTTTGACCCTTTTCAAGTTCATGAGACACATGAAGAATGTTCTCAAAGGCATTAAGATCCTTGGCATTTTCTGGAGGAAAACGCAAATTCATTGCTGCCACTGAAAGAATATCAGCAAAAGGTTAAACCTTAATTGACATCCTGAAATTGGCCTAGATGGAGAGGAAGATGGTTAAGCTTTCGTTTGGGTTCACTTCGTATCAGGAAGGACGCTTTTGTTCTACAAATATTTTTTTAAAGCAAGGAACCCTTCGCCTTCTCCAGAATCCCTTTAGGATTTTGACTTTTTCGGGAGAAAATTAAAAAGTACATTTTCCCCTCTTAATGACACACAAACCATTGCAGGGCAGTACCACGCTAAAGGAGAACTGTCAACTCCTTTGCCCTTGTAATACATTCAGCTAGATCAGCAGAGCTTACTGCAGCCAGATTTTGTTGGAAAATGGGTTAACAATATGCAGTATTGTATACTGAAGCCATCAGATCCATGCAAGTTCAGTAATCGTGTTATGTGAAGCATCCTGTTTGCCTGGGTAGCCAGAGGAAATAAATGCATAAATTAAACCTTTATCCACATCCAAATAGTGTTTTTAAATGATGCTGAGCAGTGTGAAACCTACCAACCAGCCTAAATAACGAACCATGAAACAAATGAAGGTTTGCTGGAGCCCTCTTAGATAAGTTCTAGTGTACTTGTTCTCTTACGCTGTATGTTATATATATGTTATACCTCTCTTTAGTGCTCACTTATTTTTCCGTTGTCCCTACTATTTTAAAATTCGACCTTGATAAACTAGTTGCTTACAGCCTCCCAGAATAAGAATGAAACCATTCTCTTTATAAGTAATTTTCCCTGGAACCACTTGCATGGTGTTTTATGTTTTCCTCTTGTCCCACTGAAAGAAGGTTGAAATATATCCCAGTATTGGACTTGACTCTAGTACCTAAAATTCCCACCCTGATGACAACTTCTTCAGCTCTGTTTGTGATGTGGTGGCTGAAGAGATGATGTGAAGCAGTTATACTTGTCTGTAAAGCAGAAAGCTTGAAACCTGCTCTGCAAAAGGTTTTTTGACAATAGGGTATTTCAAAAGTCAACATCTATCCTTGTGTTTAGTCCTACCAATGCCAGTGGTGGAGTTGAAAATGGTGGTGTCTTTACAGATACTGCATTAGGTTCACTGATCGTGTCAAGCAGGAGACTGGATGAGCTAAAATATATTGCTTAGCTCCAGAAGTTCTGAACCTCTTTCTGAACTGGGTGCTCCAGTGAAACAAGTAGGAAGTACACTTCAAGAAGAGAGTTGTCAAACTGTATTTTAAACACTATCGGTTTCCTGACGCCAAACATTTGATAGCTGTGGGAGTTAATTCGGTTCAATTTTATTTTGATAAAATTTTGAGTGGAGTATTCAAAATGTCTTTCAAATGAATTACACAGTCATTTCTTTGAGGCTAACAATACAGATCATCTTTTTAATCATGCATTTTGTTACAGTGTGTGAAAGTTAAAAGATGCAAGAATTACAGTCAGCTAGTAATGCACCAGAAGGTTGCCTAACTTCACATGCAGTTTTTAATAGGACCTGATTATCCACTAAACCTCCAAAAGAAAGAAAGGATTTTCCATTTCTGTAAGACATATAGAGGAACATGATAAAAAAATCTTTTGTCTGCCTATTTTGAGTTCCCTCAAATCTCTCCTGCTTGTGTTGTTACAATGCACCGATCTAAACTTCAGGTTCTTTGTCCACAGACCATTCTCCCACATATCTACCTTATTGAAAAGGAAGTGTAGCTTAATATTAATTATTAGTAGATCAAGTACAAATAGAAGAACTATAAAGTTCTAGTTTATACATGTCTAGAGTACTGAACATGATGTAGGACTGACACCAGGAAGGACATAGAAGAAATAGCATAAAGTCAAGAAAAGAGAAAGAGATAAGCAGGTAAGACATGGGACGACTGGAGAAACAAAATTTATGTATTCTTTTAGAGAATACATAGACAATACACTCTTCTAGAGAATCTGTCTTTTAGAGAGATCTCAATGTACACAAGAATCATAAAGTACCTTCAAAGTAGCACCCCTAAATGAACACGAACCTATGGGAATTAAGGAAGGGATTTCAAAGCAGACAATAATGAATAAAATCCTATTGCTGCATAGATTCCTAAAGAAAGTAGTCAAAATCGGAGTTATCCAGAATCAGTAAAATGTTGGGGGAAAGATTAATGAATGTAATTGGTATTGAAATATTATTTATTTACAACCCAATAAAAGCCTAGACTCCACTAGAACAATTAGTTTATATTAAATACTAATTGATTACTAACACATGGCAATTGGGAACTAATTACCTTGGGATTTGTAGTCTTTTATTTCCCAGTCTTGGCAGATGGATTTTTAATAATTTGTTATTAACTAATAGAGAGAAATGTGTTATTGAATAAAAATGAAATTGATATTCGAGGGCTATCACTTAATCATTTGCTTTTGTTATTTCTGTTAGGGTTCTTTTAGACCCCTGCCTGTTTTTTCCCCTGCTTCTTCCCATCTTTGTGCCTGAGGATAGTAATAACGATGAAGTGAGAGTAGAAAGTCATAAGAATAATTTAATTCTTTGGCAGGTAGTAAACCCTTTTCTCCTTCCTAAACTGCACAGAATGTGCCTGTGATTAGATAACAAATTCAATAAAACAAAACATATTGATTGCCAAAGGGAGGATGTTTTTCCCCCAAACTAATGGTGCCAAGCACTGTAGGAGGCCGTTCAAAGTAAAGCTACTTCTTCAGACAGCTGTCATCTGCAAGAGTGATCCGGATGTTGGGTATAACACAGTTATGGAAAAAAATGGGATTTTATTATTGCAGATAATGCATGCAGAGCGATTCTGGTAGGATGCAACTGTTCTAGATGTTACTGTATTAGATATTCCTTACAGTACATGGGTATTCGATCAGCTTTGTTGTTTTACAGTGTTTTGCATCTGAGGATCTCAAAGCACTGTATCAGTAGCAAATATTTGAACTAAGCAGCTTGTTTGTGAATGCCATCTGATGCAAAAACTGGATAGAAAATGGCTGTCATGCTTTGTGAAATTTATCTTTCAAAACTCATTTGTGCTTATTTTCAGTCGAATGTTAGAATTCTGCATCAAAGTAAAATTTTGAAAGAATTATGTAGGTATTAAAACTTGGTGTTCAAAAATGTGAACACTTTTCCCATAAGGTAGAAATCATTAATCTAATATCTGTATATTGTTATATTAACATTAATATTACAAAAGTTGTAGTATTTCCGCCGTGTCTAAACAAAACACTTCAGTGCTATCCACGTTATTGAAACAAGCAAGCAGAAATGATTTGTTTTGACACTTCGCCTCCAAAATATAACCATTCTTGTGACATGTTTTCATTCCCAAGTAACTGCAGTTTTTCTGGCAGGACACTGTCTGTCCCACCAGCAGTATCTTACCTGGTGTAGAGCTGCTTTCTATTTTAAGTGAGGCCCAAAGGACACGCTTTCTAGATCACTCAGGAGTTGGTGAGTTGCCTTGCATTAAACACTAGAGCTCCTGGCTTTGCAAGCCTTGTTCTCATCTTGAGAGAGTGAATTTGAGTATGTTTATCTCTGATAGCTGCATTAGCCCAGCACACACTGCGAATACAAAAAGTGTCTCAGCATTCAGCATTTTTCAGATCGCTTGGCCATACTGTTTTAAAAGCTGGGACTAGATTTGAGGTGCCATAAACTTGCTTCCGATTTCTCTGTTCAGGTAATGGTTTGGCTTGTAGAAATCTGGGAAACAGCATGCTATTTCATAACAGATTACCCTGTCCAAGCACTGTTACTTGGAATTTAAAGAAATGTGTTTCCCGATGTTCTTGCTCCATTAGCAAATATTTCTTTGATCATTGCTATTTTTTCTCATTAGGGAAAAGGAAACCAATCCATGACAATGTGGTGTCCAGTATATTCCCCTCCTTACAAATGAAACAACCGGTCTAATTAAATGATTTTTACATGCATTTAGGATCTTTCTATGGAGATGACAATTATAAAATGTAGCACATCCCGGTGTGAGAATCCAAAGATCGATCCTGCTTTAAAGATCTTCTAGCCAGTGGTTTTGTTGCAATTAGCGTTGATGCTGGTATTGATTTAAAATAGTTGCTAAAATAATGGCTATTCACTCATCTATATTCAACCAGCTTGATATGCCCATCCGGTTCGCAATACAGACAGTGAAAAAAGACATAATTCTCACAATCTACTGTCACAATCTTGTAATCTTGTGGATGTTACACACTGATTCTCAAGTTCTCATGGTCAGGTGAAAGCTCTGTGGTTTTGTAGGCTGGAGTACCTCTTGGTAAAACGGAAACAAGATTTCACAAACCTATTAGAACTTGGTCAAGGACCAGGATGAACATGGTCGTGTACTCATTCGCCCAACGCCTCGAAGCTGGTAAACACTATTCTTACATGTCATTAAAGGAATGAGAAAAAAATATAACTTGATGTAACGGGAGGGGTAAGTTCACAGAATACTTTGCCAGCATCTTGCCATGTAACAGTTAAGCTAAGGAGATGTCCCTGTCTCTCTTTAACCTGAGAACTGTCGATGTGCATATAATTGCTTTATGTCAAGGTTAATGAGAGAAAATCATATTTAAGCTTTCAATTCAGACAATAAATCTGTCAGAATCCAAGACTTTTCAGGTTGCTTGAGTCTACCAGTGAAACGCAAGTGATGGAGAAAGTTTTTTTTCAGAGTCACTAACCAAATTAGTCTTTATATCTTGTCATAAACTGAGGAACTTTGAACTTTAACCGTCCCTCTGACTAAAGCTATTCTTGTCCAGTTGAGGAACTGAAACAATATCATTTATTTTGTTTCTAACCCTGAATAATTCACCTGGAAATGTGAGATGAAAACTGTTTGAGAGTGAAAGTGTGCAAAGTATATTTGAATAATTTGAATTGACTGAATAAAAAAATCAAATTAAATTGTATAAAATGTCCAAGCTACCCTATAATCCCATAGTTGATATTTTACAAGCAGAAGTCTAATCTAACTGAGCATGTTATTCACCGCAGTATATATGTTCATTTACAAAGGTAAAAAGGGATCATTGTGGCCAGATAGCTTGATTATAAGTACAGAATGGGATAAATAGCTTTCATTCAGGCTAGACAGAACTGTTGGAAAATCGTAAAAGCTTGGTCTGCATATGTCCTGGTTTCAGCTGGGATAGAGTTAATTTTATTCCTAGTAGCTGCTGTGTTTTGTATTTGGTATAAGAATAATGTTGATAACACATTGTTTTAATTGTTGCTAAATAATGCTTATATCAAGTCATGGACTTTTTCAGTTTCCCATAGAAGCTGAGAGGGAGCATAGACAGGACAAGCTTGCCAAAAGAATATTCCGTACCATAGACGTCACGCTCAGTATATAAATGGGTGCTGGCCAGGGGGCAGAAATCTGCAATTGCTGCTTGGGATGGGCTGGACAATTGTTCAGCAGGTGGTGAGAGCAAGTGCATTGCATCATGTTTTTTGTATATTCTTTTACCATTATTATTTTTTTTTCCTCTTCCGTTACTGTTCTATTAAACTGTCTTTGTCTTAATCCACAGGGGGTTTTTTTCTCTTTTTTCTCCCTCTTCTCTCTACTCTACTGGGGGTGTGGGGGGAGTGAGTGAATGTCTGTGTGGTCCTAGTTGTCAGCTGGGGTTAAACCATGACAGCATATGACAAAAAATTTAAGAAAATCCCATGTGTGGTGTTGTAGTGGCTAGATGCAGTCATGCTGTGACCTTGTGATCTACTGAAGTGGCCATAAATTGGCGCTGCTTTTGAAAGAGATGGTCTCCCCTTTCTCATTCCCATCTTCATGCTGTCTCCTTATGCCTCCACAAGTTGTCATCAGGTAGTAACCTGCTCGGACAACTGAGTCTGTTTACAAGCAATGTAGAAAAATAAAATTTAGTTTTCAGCTGACTTGGGTCCATAGTTCCGTTCACCACCTGGTCTATAGAGGATTGGTTTCTGTGTAAGAGAGATGATTGGAGAAAAGAAACAAATTCTATAAATATGAAGAAAAATAACTTGTATTTTTCCTTTCTTTCCTCTTTGTCGTCATAAAATTTTGTCCCTAAGTCCATTACAGGTACCTCTGTGGGTTTACTCAGTTCATGAAGGAGGACCAGGAGAGTTAGTTACTTATTTTTGGATTAGTGGTTGACAGGCATTTCGGTCCAGATTACAGGTGTTGTCTGCCTTCCTTACAGTTCTCAGTGATCCTTCTGGGGGATGTACAAAGGTTTTATACGCTTATCTTCGGAAATACACTTCTGAACCCTATGGTGTTGAAGAACACAATGTGTCAGAGCTGTTGGGTTTGCCCTACTTGCAACTTCCTCTACAAAGTCCAGCTCGGCTTTCAGAAAATAGGTCAGGAGTGTGAAAAAAATATTTCCTAAGGAAGGAAAGGACTTTTTTTAGCCTCCTATGTTAGTCCTCATAGAAACCTTTTTTAAATTAAAAAAAAAAAAGTGCTAATGATCTTTCCTGCCTGGGAGGAGTTTTGCACTTATGCAAAACTGAAGGAATGTAACAGGTTCTCTGTCAATTTCCCAGTCACCACTAACACTGTGCTATGGTTTGAAGGGAAACTGAGGCATTTCTTAGGAAGAAACTCATAATTTGTTAAATTTATGGGGTGTCACCACACGATACCTGGTTAATACCTAAAAATTACATTGTCACCTTAGTCTCTCTGGGGACTTTTGACACTAAGGAAAGTGATAAAAATTGAAAAAAATCACCCACCAACCTCAGAGCAATTTTTTTACTAACACTTTATTTTTCATATTTTCAATCTTTGCAATGTCAGGGTTATTCTTTCCACTTGACACTTCCTTCAGCAGATATAGCAGCTATATAGGTCATCTTCCCATGGGACTGTCAACAGAGACAAGCAGCGTGCATCTGCTGAAAGTCTGTCTGCTGGCTGTCCTGACAAAGTGTCATGAGTGTGCTTGCCTGTTCCTTGGAGGTGTTCTACTTCAGTGCAAAACTGAATTCTGTTACTTGCATTGTCCAGTATATCAGTAAACATTTGTCTCAAATTGACAACAGCAATGAAATATTTTCTCCCTTAAAACAAAAGCTTTGGATTATATCAACAGTTGGTTACTAATGGCAGAGCCTCTTTTTCTTATGCGTCTTCCCAGTGTTCTCTTAGTCCACTGTTATCTAGCTTTTGTCTTTTTAGAGTGGTATGACTATATCCTACTCATAAAGAAAGTTTAATTGCCACTTTGTGCTTCAGCATTCTCGTAGTTACCAGTGATTAAGAGTGCCAGCAATCTTGCATTTTTAATTCATGATAGCCACACAGGCTAAAACTCTGAATTACTTCAGGGATTCAGAATTTAAATAATCTTTTATTAGTTTTAGTGTGGCTATTATGATCATGGTTATGGCTTTGATCAACATTTGCCTTTGTCAAGAAGTTCTGTTTTCCTAGTAGGGTGATTTTGAAGCATGCTCTTGGGGACACTGTATGGAGACAAATGAATGAATCTATGAGAGCAGGCTTTTATTTCATTCATGTCCTTACTTGGGTTTCACTTATCCCTAAGTTATTGAAGCATCTCTATTATTGAGGCTTTTTTTTAAAAAAAAAAGTGGAGGAAAATGGCCTATGACCTTGAAAAGTCCAAGCGTTGTCACAAATATGAAAAAGTGGTTACTGTTTCTCTGCTGTGCTCTGTTGAACCGGTACAGACAACCGTAGACTCTTCTTCTACAGTGAATCATCCCTGTGTGCTTTCCCATGCAAATGGAAGATAGAAACACATTGCAAAGTTTCAGCCGCTGTGTAAAAATGGCTAGTACTGATAACTGTTATAAGAAAGGAAAGGGAAGGGGGAATAAGAGGGGAAGGGAAGGCAAAGGCACGGGTGACACAGAAGGAAATCAAGAGGCCAGCAAATTTTCCTGAGCAAGTTAGTCAGTTAATATCTGTTGAAGTAGCTTTGTGAAGATTGCTAGAAATCTCTGTATGGCACACAATTTAGGTTGTAGATGAGCTATTTACTCCATGGATATTCTAATTCAGAGGTTCCAAGGTGAAAGGAGATCTTTTTCTTTCACTTATTGGTGAATGGCCTGATACTGAGAGGCTTTAATTCATGTGGAGGTTTCAATTTAAATTATATTGTTAAAAAGGTTAGTAACAAGGAATTCTTGATTTTAAGAAAGCAAAACCCAGATGAACTAAAAGCTTAGATGGTGAATATAAAGGAGGTGATATAGTTTTGATAAAAAGAGCGTGTGATTTTTGATAATTACATTACAGGCAAATAAATGCTTCCTATGTATTGATTTTTCAGTGTGTTTTGACTAGGTAGAGAGAGGAAAGGCTAAGATATTGTGAAACAATTTACTTAGATCTTGAGTAAAAAGAGACACAGAGATCAATAGTGAAGTGCTCTAAAATGAAAAAAGCCAAAGCCCTACGGAAAGAGACTTGGGTGTGTTGGTGGATGAGAAGCTAGATATGAGCTAACAATGTGCACTTGCATCCCAGAAAACCAACCACATCCTGGGCTGTGTCAAAAGAAGTGTGGCCAGCAGGTCGAGGGAGGTGATTCTGCCCCTCTACTCTGCTCTTGTGAGACCCCACCTGGACGACTGCTTCCAGCTCTGGAATCCTCAGCACAGAAAAGACATGGGCCTGTTGGAGCAGGTCCAGAGGAGGGCCACAAAACTGATCAGAGGGATGGAACACCTCTCCTATGAGGACAGGCTGAGAGAGCTGGGGTTGTTCAGCCTGAAGAAGAGAAGGCTCCAGGGAGACCTTATTGCGGCCTTTCAGTACTTAAAGGGGGCTTATAAGAAAGATGGGAACAAACTTTTTAGCAGGGCCTGTTGTGGTAGGATAAGGGGCAATGGCTTTAAACTAAAAGAGGGAAGATTTAAACTAGGTGTAAGGAAGACATTTTTTACAACGAGGGTGGTGAAACACTGGCACAGGTTGTCCAGAGAGGTGGTAGATGCCCCATCCCTGGAAACATTCCGGGTCAGGTCGGACGGGGCTCTGAGCAACCTGGTCTAGTTGAAGATGTCCCTGCTCATTGCAGGGGTGTTGGACTAGATGACCTTTAAAAGTCCCTTCCAACCCAAACCATTCTACGATTCTAGGAAAATCCACTAAATATCCCTCTTGCTGTTTTGCGTTGGTTGGTGCTTATGCTATATAGCTTGTGAGAGACACTCACAAGTGTTTCTTGGTTGTGGATGTCACAGCTGTGATATCCACAATTTGTCAACCAATTGGCTGTGCATGTCACAGTTAATAGCATGAATTGTTGAAAAAAATCTGCAACATACAGCTTTTTCATGGGGACAAAGAAATGCGTGGGAGGAACTGGTGGCATTGTCAAGATCACTGACCTGCTAGCATGGGTTGGCATTCCTTAAGGGCCCTTGTTGCTTCATGCTACCCCGTGTTTATATAAGAATAAGCTTTTGCTTTTCTAACACTTTCCGGGCTGCCATCTAGCACAAATAGAGCATTTTGTCCTCTCAGAGAATTGTATGTATATTTTCCCTGCAGCAGAAGGGGATGTTATACTTGTGGGCACCAAATAAACAGAGGTCTTTTTTTACATAAGAGACGAGGTTAAGTATTTATGTAGTAGGCGCTAGTCAGGCCCCATTCACCATTCTGCTACAGATAATTGTGTGCAATAAAGAGTTGGTCCCAGCATCTGTGTTTGTGGGGAGATGGAAGCACGTTCTCTCTACTATGTGGCTGTTACAATTCACAGATGTTTGCTGGTGGCTAGTGCTAAAAAGACAGTGACTCTATATAAACAGGATTGCACAGAAAAATAATCACACTGAAATTCCTTCTGTCTAGAAAGTTCAGTCCTGCAACAGATGCAAAAAAACCCCGGTCTGCACAGTCTCACTGCTCAGCCTTCTGTCCTCAGTAGACACAAACAAAGTCCATGCCCAAGCTAAAGCATGTAGGAATATTGTCAGCCTGCCTTCCGTTACACCCTGCTGAACCTGGAGCAAGTTTAATAGTGCCGTATACAGAAACACAGAATTAAAATCAACAGGGGTATATCTGCTCCACAGAAGAGTAGGGAGAGACTGTTGAAAATCCTGTGGCAACAGAATAACCATATTAAAGCATGTGCAGCTATCTCTCAGTGTCATCATCCTCCGAAGTTTAAGAATTCCATCTATGAATTCATATGCAAAATTAAGAGCAAGTGATAGAAATCACTCCTCCAATCATAACAGAATATTTCATCATGAATAAAGAGGACCCTCACAATTGACCTCTCATTGTATTCAGGGAGCTTTATGAGATATCACACTTAGTAAAAAAAATAATCCTTCAAAAGCATGAGGAATCCCAGGTACTTCCTTGCTAGATAAGGAGTAGTCATTTGTGGCTCATTTTTATATGCTGTTTCTATTGCAGCAGCAACATTAAGACCTACAGAACATTGCAAAATTTACAAAGTTAAGATTTCTCTGAAGTTGTTAATGAAATTGTTGTTGCATAATTCAGATGTTGGTAAGTGGTTTTTATTACAAGATGAACCTGAAATGAGATTCTCAGATGCATCATAAAGTGAAATACTGTTACTCTGCAGATCTTTTCAGAAGTTTGTAATCCTGGTGTTTGCTTTCACTTGATTGTACTTACATTTCAGAATTTGGCTCTTGAGACTCAAAGACTTGCCTGTTAAATTCTACTTATAAATATAAATCATAGAAAAAATCTGAAAGTAATCAAAATCATATAAAAATAGATTGCAAGGGATGTTTGTATGTCATCTATCCAACCTCCCACTCAAAGCAAGACTGATTTGAAAGTTTAGATAAGCTTGTTTGGGGTTTTGCCCATGTAAATTTTTAAAATCTCCAGGGACAGAAACCTATTCCAGGCCTTAACCATGCTCCTTGAGGAGAAAGTTTTCCTCACAGCAAGACTGAGTTTACCTTGCTGTAAATCATGCCCTTTGAGATAAGTCTGGTTTCATCTTCATAGTTTCCCTCTATGTTGCAAAAAATAGTAATTAGACCTTCCCTTAGTTTTCTGTTCTCCAGGGTAACTGAACACAGCTGTCAGCCTCCCCTCATACATTGTGGTCTCTGTTCCCTGAGCACTTTTGTGTACTCAACTGGGTTCTCTCCTACTCCTCCTCATGAGGCATAGGCCTTGGCAGTGCATAACAATGCTGGCCTTGAAGGCTGATTACTTGTAAAAAATACCTCTTTTGATGGCAAAGGCAGCTTCTTTTAATTGACTTATTTTGCTGCTTTTGTCCTCTGAAGGCATCAGTTCTCTTACTTGATGCTATGTATGAGGCATCTTCCTTTTCTATTGTCTATTCTATTGTCTGTTCCTATTTTTATTGTCTGTTCCTATTTTTATTGTCTGTTCCTATTTTTATTGTCTGTTCCTATTTTTATTGTCTGTTCCTATTTTTATTGTCTGTTCCTATTTTTATTGTCTATTTGTCTATTATTGTATGAAGAGGTGAACACAGGATAAGTAAGAGCTGTAATGCACAGCACACTGGAGACAAATAGAGGAAAATGACATTTTTGCACTGATAGACGTTGCATTGTTTTGATTCCTTGAGATAGTTGTGGAAAACATTGCTCCTTCTTTCTTTAGAGTACCTAAAGATTGCATCATTGCTATGTAAATCTTCGACTTGTTCTCATATTATTCACTAAATTCGATAATCCCATTTCAGTTGCAACCCTTTGCTTCTTATGTTGCTTGTTTGGACAGCCATGATAAGCAGAACTTCTCAAAGGATGTTTGGGTACTTCTGTCTAAATATATGAAACAGGTATTTTCACCTCATTTAGGTGGGTGTTGGTCTCTTCTCCCAAGTAACAAATGAGATGGATGAGAGGAAATGGCCTCAGGTTGTGCTGGGGAAGGTTGATATTGGATATTAGGAGAAATTTCTTCACTGAGAGGGTTATCAAGCATTGGAACAGACTGCCCAGGGAAGGGGTTGAGTCGCCATCCCTGGAGGTATTTCAAAGACATATAGATGTGGTGATGAGGGACACGGTTTAGTGGTGGTTCTGTCAGTGTTAGGTTAATGGTTGGACTTGATGATCTTAAAGACCTTTTCCAACCTAAATGATTCTTTGATTCTGTGATTCTAGAATATGGTGCTGATCTTTCGGCTCTCTTTTTATGGTCTTCTGAGAATTCCTTCACCATTAGGAAGAAGATAGCCTCAGAGCATGACATCCTGGTCTCCAAGCTGATAAAATATGGCTTTGATGGACTGACAATTCAGTGGATAAAGAACTGGCTTGACGGCCACACCCAAAGAGTGG